>BMAO01029905.1:0-136136 GCA_019973975.1 Trichonephila clavata | reverse complement strand
ATGGCAAGCTGGAATACTAAAATGCAAATCTGGGATTTACAAAATTTTAAATTAAAAAATTAATAAGAAGAAGATAAAAATATAAATAACAAAATATTCAATATTTTTATTTATCAGATTATTACATATTTGTAATTACTTATTATTTTCTCCATAGTATTTTTCGATTTTGCGCTCCATATTCCCATTAGTGTATTCTGTTTTTACAATTCGGATGGTTTTATTCAACGTTGCCAATATGGTTGCCAATGTCACTAAAAAGGTTGCGATATATAAATATGCACCCAATTGACTTTTTAAAGATTACTCGATTATCCTTCTCTTTCATTTCATTACTACTTTTTTCAATGTACACAAAAAATCTTACTATACATAAACATGTACTCTGAAATAACCATCTAAAACAGTGATTCTTAAACTGAAGGTCGCGATAACCCTACAAGGGAGGTGCGAGTATATCGAAAAGTCAAAGACAAAAGATTATTTTGTTTTAAAAAAATATTTATTTACTAAAAAAAGCAAAATAAAATACATTCTAACATAACAAAAAATAAAATAACACATTTACACTGATAATATAGTTGTAAATGTATTGTATTGCACCAGTGTTTCATAATTAATTTAACATTACTAAGTCACACAAGACCAAGTTTATATATTAATTACAAGTGACCATAAGGGCATGTCGTAAAATTGTATACAAAATTTAAAACTAGTCGTGATAATTTGTTCGGTTTATAATTAAAGTTGTATTGTACCTTTACGTTCAAGTATATTATTATTGAATTCAGCACATTGTTATTGTTTGGAGGGGGGTGGGCTCCATGAATATTAAGATTGAAATTTGGGTCACAAGTGTATAAAGTTTTAAAAGCACTGATCAAAAGAACTAAAAAATGTAACATAAATAATCTATTACAGGGGTCGTTAACTGATATCACGTGTGCCTCATGTGTCAAGTGGAATAATTCCTTAGTGGTATTATCACTAATCTACAAATTTGTCAATTTTTGAATAGATGGAAGTCGATAATTTTAAAATGGAGCTCTTATTTGATAAATATCTTCAGAATTATGGATATTGACGGAATAACGAAAACAGCTATTTTGTACATTATTGAAATGTTCATTGCTGGAGAGATTTAATTGTTTAAAGAGAGAAATTACGTTTACTCTTTTTTTCCACTTTAGGTTCTATATTTCTAAGTAAGAAATCTTTCCCCATATAAAAAAAAAAACATTTCAAGTCCGCAAAGAAATTGTTTAACAACTAAATGCTCAGAATTAGTGTCAAATTGAAATTCATAAATTATCCCCCTGATATTTTGCGCTATGAAAGTAGAGCGGTGCAATCACTACGTTTGCATTAAAATTTTTATTTATCTTTTGATTTAACTCTAATGATGGGAAATACTTATATTTTATGTTGTCTATTTCTTATTATAATAAATCTGCTTAAAAATACATAATATATGTACAATTTTATTTTTTTATTATTTTTGTTGAACAAATAGTTATATTTTTTGCTGTTTATTTTTATGTTAAAGAAATATCTTTAAATGAGATGCAAAATTAACATATAATGAAACTGAAAATATCTATATTACAGACTTCTATTCTCTAACTCTGCTTGCATTATCGTTGGAATCGAATTGTTTCTAAAATGTCCTATTGTGTGTTACACTGAATCATTTTGGTATATTGGTTTGGCTCCACAAAGTGAAATGTTAGCACAGTGCTTCTCAAAGTTTCAATATTAACGACCCAATATTCAATCATAATTTTCATCGCGCCTCCTCCCATACAATAACATTGTATTGAATTCAATAATACTATACTTTGACGCTAAAACTATTATAAGACTACAACCTCTTAACTACCACTGGCGTATGTAAATGTCTGGCTTAGCCAATGCGTTAATTTCCCCGAACGTATATATACGTCTTTTCGAAGTACGGACTTTTCTGTGCACTGCTATTCATAAATTTATTCCGAAGGCTTTGGAATGCAAACAAATGACCTTGACAATGTTTGCGAAAGATTTACTTATTTCAGATTATTTGCTTATTTATTCCTCTCCCTACCCAATACAATTCTCTATAAAAAGGTTGACATTGGGAAGAGAATCGTGTAACTTTTAATCGGCAGTTAAAGGATTAATTTTAAACTGTACAAATTATCAAGATAAGTGTAAATTTTTGCATATAAATTTATATATGACAAGCCCACGGGTTCAATGGTAATTATTAAACTGTTCTGAACTTAGTATTGCTAAATTAATTATAAAATACATTTTGCAGCACTGATACATTTATAAGCGTAATATATCTGTGTAAATGTGCATTTTATTTTTTATTATGTCAGAGTGTATTTTGTTTGTTTATTTTCCGTAAATTAATAATTTTTTAAATAATCTTTGGTTTTCGGCTTTTCAACATGCTCGCGCAACCTTTTTTAGTGTTGTCACGCCCCCCCAAGGGGGACGCGCCCCACAGTTTGCGAAACTTTGGATTAGCGAAACATGATCTAGTAAAATAATCCTGTAATAGTTTTGAAATTTATTTGTTATACTGAAATGCAAATAAAAAATGTATAAGCATTATTTTCAAATAAATGTTTCTCTAGTATATAGTTATTAAATCCAGAGTCCTCAAATATGTAGCTTGCTTTAAAATTACATTTCTGTTTAAAACCTTGATTTATAACACGTTACAAAAATTTTTTTCAATGCGATCTTTTACAAAGTAATGAGATTCACATAGAGAAACATTATGTTGAATAGCTATGGCATTAACACATTAAAAATAGCAAAAGCTTTATTAAAAAAATAAAAATCTTACAGATTACATGTACACATAGCAAATTTATAGCATAGGGTAATTCTTTAATATAGGGCCACCATATATCATTGAAATAAACAAATGTTTATTATAAAATAACTAATCTTTTATTCTATAGTATTAACAGTAAATTGAAGCTAACTTTTATATAAACGACCTTTTGTTTAATTAGATATACATTGTCGTATTTTGGATAATCGTTACACTTCCACGTGACAAATGTTTATGGGTTTTAGATGTTCTAATTGATTCGTTTATGGCTGACCTCTTTTCAGTTTTATTAGATTATAACTTATTGGGTTAGAACTACAATATCGTATATCTTACTCTTAGAATTTGTTATATATTATATAATATATTATTTATTTACTCCTCAAGAATGAATTTCATTAGTTAATATTTTTAAGAAAATCGGTTATAAGTGTGTAACAAACTTATTATATTATATTATTTAGAATGTAACAAGGAATGGAAAATATTATATTTCTGTGAACACATTAAGGGGGTAAAATTATTGTTATTTTAAAAGTATCACTATTTGTTTATTAGGCTGGATTTGAAATAAACCTGTACAAAAAATTTTTTGTGAATGATTAACATTTAATTGTGTTGTCACGTAAAAATATCGTGTTTGTATTATTTTTGAATTGCTCTGTTGGTTAATTACATGAGATTAATTCAAAAATAAATAGTCAAATACACCTCGTATGTTATTTTCCTTTCAGTAGTATTCTATTTGGGGAAATTAAGTTTTACAATCAAAATTTGCTTTCTAGCGTGAACATGAAAAACAAAATTATTGCAACCATAGTTGATGTGTTCAGCATCACCACATAGATGACTTTATTGCCCTTGACAGCTAATTTGGTGGAAAGTATGATATCGCCAAGGAATTGTTGAGAAGGCTCTAGGATCAACCTTTCTTGAAATTTCCATGAGGTTTTGTAAGCAAAGGACCTTAAAACAAAGGTAGAGACATTTCAAAAGAAAGCTCAACCGTGTGCATTGACTGCGAAAAGAGAAAGAGATTTTATTTGAGTTCCTGATAGTGGAACTGTAAAGAGTGCTTTTGGAGGAAAGTCGTAAGTCTTGTTTATAACAAGTGCGTTATGCACTACTAGAAAAATTATGTTATAATAAATCAATTGATCTTCGTATAGTCATCTTCTTGTAATTGATTAATAAATCTGTTATTATTCAAATAATTTGATTCATCGACTGCTTTTCCCCAACACAAATTTGCAATAATGTGCGTTAATTTTTTTAAATGGTAAACATTTTTTACGCATTGCATGTGGATTGCACGCAGCCAAAGTCAAAATTATGCATAATAAGTATTTAACAAAAGAAAAATGATTAATTTTATAGTATATTAGAATGAAAATACATTAATATTTTTATACATGCATAATAATACAATTTCACACAATTATCCGTAAGTTGAGTGTCTAAACTTTATAAATATTTGACCAATTAAGTTTCAAATTCTTTGAAAATAAGATATGAAACTATCCCCATGTTTAAAGATCATTAACACATAGCCCAGTGTTTTTACACTTAAAACAAGAAACTAAATCCACTTTTAGATGTAGAATTGTTGATGTCAGTTTAATTCAGTTTTCAAATTAGTTACTGCGAGTAATTTACACTGTGGCAGTAAAGAATGTGACAGAGAAAAAATGTATAAATGCAAGAAAGGAAAAGGAACATTTATTTCACCATTGTGTGCCCTTACACTTTCTCATAAAAGCATAAATCACCGGAATAAGACCACCAATTTTAATTTGTTTTCAGTGGATATAAATGTTAACTAAATCTGTCCCACCCATAATAAAATTAAAGTGGAATGTGCCTCAGAGTTAAACAAATATAATTAATTTGAGTCGAAGCTTAAAAGTTGTATTTAAATCCAACTTATTAATGTTTTGGTGGACAATTTTTGAATAAATATTATATGATAAACCAATATTTTTTTAAAATTTTATTGGCATATAATTCTTTGATAAATCACTAATAAGGACCCCAAATCAAATCCTAAGCCTCCATTAAAAATCCCTATATATATATCCAAGAAGAGTTTCCTTGGGTAAGCAAATATCAAGTAAATCAGATTTATTTCAAAATTACTTGCAACTATATATAAGCTGTTACTATATAAATGATATTGTAATATTATTTTATAATAAACCATGTGTGTTATATATATACTAGCCTTTGTTCCCTAAATAACATATAGACACATTGAATTTATTGATACAATATTCTTCCCGAATCACAACATGTGCTTGCTCTTCATCCAACATATAATGGTTCTTCCTAAGGACAAAAGGAAAAACCATTCAGAGTAATGGATATTTTCTTGATGTAGTAAGGCTATTAACTGGTAATTCGATGCTGAAAAGAGTATTACAATCTACTTCGTTTGCATTGGTTAAAATAAAAACAAAACTCAGCTTTCAAAACTCATGAAGAAAATTTATAATCTATACTTAAGAATTTTTGATGATGATAGATACATTGATGAGTAATAAAAAGATAAAATATAAATATTTCTTTAAGGGTATATTTAGCTTTTATGAACTCATAGATGTTTTTTTTTAATTAAAAAAAACAAGGAATATAAAAAAAATTTTTAGTCAATACCTACTTAGATCAACAAAGAAAATTATTTTAGTTACTTCTTATTAAATAGTTACACATGTATATACATATGACAGAATCACATTATAAGAGGTAATAAATTTTTATTAATTATCATTAAAGTTTAGAATTGTCATCCAAAACAGTCGTGTATATAAAATTTCAGTTCAACGGTTCATCTTTGAAACGGGAGAAAAAAAATAATCTTTTAAAGATTTGACCCAAGTCGCTAAAAATGAAGCCAACGTGGCTGTATCTGTAATTTTTTAAATAATTCATTTCAGTCAATGATTTTAGTTAATTATAATTAAATGCTCAAATTGCTACTCAAAACAATAGTGTATATTAATTGTCAGCTTAAATGAGAGCTATAAAATGTGAGAAAAAAAACCTTTTCAAGTTTTGACACAAGTCGCCAAAAGGATCCCTAAAAATAATGCCAGCGTGGCTGTATTTGTAATTCTTTGAATAACTAGTTTTAACCAATTAAATTTTATTAAATCTAATCAAATTAATGTATTGTCATCCAAAACAAGCGTGTGTATAAAATTTCAGCTCAATGGAGTGCTTCATAAAATGTATTTTATTAGCGATTGAAAATTTGAACAAGATAAATATAGAAAGAGTGTGAGCTACTAGTAGGAAGTGAAAAAGGTTTCGCGTACTAACACTTTTGTTAATTTCTTGATTATATCCCCGTTTTTAGAAGTACACTGCTGGCCACCGTAAATGCAACACCCTGAAGGAAGCACGCAAATAACACGAAATTTACAACATGCATTAGCGGAGGTGAGATATGCAAATGATTAGAATTTCAGCGCAGACAAGCATCACGCACGTCTGTGGCGCCACCTCAAAGTGCTATTTAAGGCTTGGAGATTTCAAGTTCTGCAATTATGTTTTTCTTGTGGTTTTTTCAAAAAAAACGATCACTTATGTCTCGTAGAAAACAGCAATCAGCTTTTGATCAAGTATCCCAGTTTGACAATGGAAGGATAGTGGTCTACCGAGATAGTGGATTATGTTTCAGGGAAATTGGCAGTCGTGTTGTACAACTGTAATGCGGATGTGTGACCGTTGGATGTAGGAGGGTACGACGGATCGACGTGGTAGATCACATCCACCTCAGTGCACCACTTCACTAGAAGACAGGCAAATTGTGCGCATGGCAGTGACGGATCGCTCAGTCACATCACGAACCATAGCACATCACACTGAGTCTGTAACGCATCATTCAGTGTCTGCGCGTACCATTCGACGCTGTTTACAGCAGAGTGGTCTGTCCGCAAGACGTCCATTGCTTGGTCTACACTTGGCGCAGAACCACAGATGTCAACGCCGCCAATGGTGCGATGAAAGAAGAATGCGGGTGGCAGAATGGAATGAAGTTGTCTTTACTGATGAGTCACTCATCTGTCTGCAACACCACGATGGTCGGATTCGAGTCTGGAGACACCGTGGAGAGAGGATGCTGAACAGCTGCATTATGCACCACCACACTGGTCTTTCACCGGGTATTATGGTATGGGGCGGTATTGGATTTACTCTCGCACTCCTCTAAAATGCATTGCCGGTACTTTAAACAACCAGTGCTACATCTCCGAGATGTTGGAGCCAGTTATCCTTCCTTACCTTCAGGGCTTTGCCACACCCATATACCTACAGGATAATACGCAACCACACGTGGCACGCATTGTCCAAAGGTTCCTCGTCAATCCCCAGATTGAATTGCTTCCCTGGCTGGCTCGCTCTCCGGATCTTTCACCGATAGAAAACATGTTGTCCATGGCTGCTCAACGATTGATCCAGATTGCTCCCCCAGCTGCCACACTAGATCAACTTTGGCAACGTGTGGAAGCTGCTTGGTCTACTGTACCCCAATAACACATCCAAAGTCTCTTTGAATCAATGCCGAGGCGTGTGGTAGAGGTGATCTTCAACAATGGTGGCTACTCTGGCTACTGATTCTGGTAGGAACCACACTTCACAGAAGTCTATAAATTTAATCATTTGATACTTGGTCAACATATTATATACAAAATAAATTTTTTGTGCTATCTCTTGTCTTTCTTGGAGTTGCATTTACGGTGGCCAGCAGTGTAGCTTACTGCATTATGCGAAACATATACGCGTGATGAAGCTTATATAAATGCACCATTTGTTTGAATAGTAATATCTAATTGAAGATAAAACGACTGTCTTTTTATGTCTCTGAAATAATATTTTTGAGTTTATTTGTTAGTAATATTCATAAAAGAGCCTTTGTTCACGCTAAATAACTTGGATTAAATGTACACATTTTTACTCCAATGAAATTCAGAATGTGAAAATATTTTTAAGAACGTAAAATGAGAATATATTTATTAGCATTCGATTTTATTGTTTTTAATCCTACGCGAAATTTTATTTCTATGATAGCTGCTGTGTACATATACGTAGTATGATCCAAAAGTTTGGGGACAAGGTATAGAAAACCTTATCCTGAATAGTTCCGAGCAATGAAGCACATCCTCCTTCAATATAGTCCTCTGGGTGACACAATGCACTTCTTCTAACGTTCGTATAACTTCTGGAAGCACAACTGGAAGTCATTTTTCACACCCTCCTTAAAGCCTCCTGCGAAATTACTTTTACTTCATTTGATGACACAAAAAGGCGTACCTGCAAATATTTACAGAAGAACAGGTGAATGTCACATGATGGGGAATAGGAGGAATGTGGAAGCACGTTAGTGCGAGTTTGTTGAGGAACCCTTTTACGAATTGAGATAGATGTGCTGGTGCGTTGTCATGCAGAAGATATCTGTTGTCACTCTGCCAAAACTGAGGCCGTTTACGACGAATGGATTTCCTCAAACGACGTCTTTGAAAAGTGTGTAGCCTCAGTGATTTGTCCAAGTGTTTGGTGATGATGTTTTTGAACATATTCAGACACCAATGCATTATTTTCCTCGATCCGTTAATTCGAAGTTCGTTCAAAGCATTCTTTGTATTTGTTGGGGCACAACCCTCGAACCACATCTAACCTCACACCTCAACCCCCAACACCCAAAACTATCAATGTGCCTACCCGACACTGGTGCAGGTTCCAGAAATAGTACATTCCCACTTGCTCGAATCCATAAACAGAGAGAGATCACTCACCTGGGCAGTATAAAAAAAATCTTTATTAACATAAAATCTAGAGTTAAAGACACTAAAAACATTAAAAAGAACTTTCACAAGTAAAAAGAACTTTACTAACTACACGCATTAAAACCTTAAAATCACTGACATACAAAGTTATCCTTCTCCTTTTATATACAGGCAAAAACAGCCAGCGCCATCTATGAAACAGTCTAAAAAAATCAAGGCAGCTGACGAATTCACAACAGTATTCGATACATTCTCGGCCCTCTTTAAAACGCCAATGCCATTCGTAAACCTTGAATCTAGCCATGAGAGATTCACCATACAACTTATTTAGAATTTCTAAAGTCTCAATTGGTGTTTTACCTAAGAGTAGACAGAATTTAATGTCTAACGTAGTTCAAGGAAAACCATCTTTCTTAGATCGCGAAATAAAACTAAGTAGCTTCGGAAGATAACAGCTGCGCGAGTGTTTCGGTCACATAACATGGACTAAAACAATCTGGCCAAGAAGGGAAGAATCCATTTCAGTGGTTTAACTTTAGATACTTGCTTTCGTCATCAGTAATGGTCACAATCCCCGAATTTCTGGATTTTACTAAGAGAGAACATAATATAATCTTATTATAAGCAAACTATTTTTTAACTACTACCTCTAAAGGAATTTTGAAAACGGTTACTGTGTAACCTTAAATATAATAACTCAGAAATGTACAAAATATACTTCTCTGAAAACTGTGATAAAAATGCTTGACGTGTCTCTGCATTTATGTATTAATAATTGAAATGTTTTTATAAGAATTAAGAGATACAACAAAAAATACTGTTTTCATGTGTTTTAGAATAAAATGAATCGTTGTGCAAAAAAGCAAAAGGAAAAAAAATGTAAAATATTAATACTTAAAGATCTATAACCAACATAAGAAAGCTACTTGACATAAAATATGCAATACACGCGATAAAAAGATACATCATAAGTCTCCACATTTCGTTCAACTTGTTTCTTTATTCACAGAAGTGCTGCAAATTTTTATTGATGATCATTATGTGACGAGAGTTTTTACGTGTTGCGAAGATAAAAGAAAACCTTTATACTGTAATTAACAACTTGTGTACATAAGAATATTAAAAAATATCACCATAAAGTTTCAAAAATTTTTAAGTAGCTAGTTTACCTGAACTGTATACAAATTGACTTTTTTTGTAGTACTTTGAACATAAAGTTTCTTGAAAATGGGAACGTTCTTTTTGTATATTTTCCTTAAAAAATTTAATTAAAAAGTGATACCAAAAAATCTATATGAGCGTCATGTTCCATGTCCATTTTTTCTGCTTTTTAATTTTGTTTTTCTTTGCACCCCGTACATTATGTATAAAAATTTTTTCTATAATTATTATTTGTTTTCATACTAAATTTGAAGCTGATTTATATCTTACAAATTTTAAGCAATCTTTTATGTTTTTTTTTTTTAAATTTTCAAAACAGTGAATTTTTTAAATATAAATTTGCTTTCTTTAAGGTATACAAGCAAGTTGAAATGACCAAAGTCGGTCAAAACATATTTTTAGTTTTTAATTTTATTGAATAGAGCTGCATATTGGCTTTACAAAACATACTTTACTTTGTTCCTTTTTTACCAAAGGTCAAGTTACAAGCAATGTTATAAAATTTGAAAAATCGGAAGTGTGTTTTTAATCTGCCAGAAATGATCAATTAAATTGCTCAATCATGTTGAGCCTGATAACTCAAAATATCATGACTGTTTTTTTTTATAAAACGTTTTGAATCTATAATATATTTATATTATTTTCTAGTGGTGTGCTAAAATATTTTTTATTGTATGAATATTTTTTTGAGTTATAGCATGTTATTTAAACAATGGTCTCAAAAAAAGTGTTAATTTTTTTTTATAATATTTACTCGACGGGCTCTAATTTTTTAAAATTTTTAATAAAACTTTCAAATACTTGCACATTTTCTAAATAAATGCATTAAATTTGTTTAGGTAAAATTTTTACTCTGATATAATTTTATTACTTTTTTTTGCAATAGCCCTTTAAAGTTTTTCAAAACTATTGCTAAAACTTCATATATAATTGGGATTTTTGTAAAATTTAGTTTAATAGTTTAAATATAGTTAACTAAATATTATTATTCAATGGTATTGATCCTTAAAAAAGCATTTATAATGTTTTAGTATATTATTTAAAAAAAATACTACGAGCGCGTTCGGATACTTAAGCTTGTTTACACTTACATACTAATCTTCCCCTCTTGTGATCAGAATTTCCAAATTTTAAAATAACCTTCAAGTTGCTTACAGACTTTTCCAATTATAAAATGTGAGGTGCATACACATTAGCAAAAAATTTTTATACAGCCTTATTTATAATTCCGCTTAGAGATCCGAAGCACTATAATAGAAAATGAAGATATATATAGTAAAAAAGAACATTTAAAAGTATACAGAAGCACAATTCAAGTTTTACTTATATGTTTTTCAGGAGATTTGTATGTAAGATCTTGGTGTGTGTGAGCACGCAATGCATCAATAGGATAATCAAGTTTCACTCTACTCAACACGGTGCACTTAACTTTATTATGTAAGATATTGGTTGTGTGTGCACGCAATACATCAATGGGATAATCCAGTTGCACTCTACTCAACATAGTACTCTCAACTTTATTATATATGATCTTGTTTGTGTTTGCACGCAATACATCAATGGTATTATCCAGTTGCACTCTACGCAACATAGTACTTTCAACTCTATTATGTAAGATCTTGGTTGTGTGTGCACGCAATACATCAATGGGATAATCCAGTTGCACTCTACGCAACATAGTACTCTCAACTTTATTATATAAGATCTTGGTTGTGTGTGCACGCAATACCTCAATGGGATAATCCAGTTGCACTCTACTCAACATAGTTCTCTTAACTTTATTATGTAAGATCTTGGTTGTGTGTGCACGCAATACATCAATGGGATAATCCAGTTGCACTCTACGCAACATAGTACTCTCAACTTTATTATATAAGATCTTGGTTGTGTGTGCAGGCAATACATCAATGGTATAATCCAGTTGCACTCTACGCAACATAGTACTTTCAACTCTATTATGTAAGATCTTGGTTGTGTGTGCACGCAATACATCAATGGGATAATCCAGTTGCACTCTACGCAACATAGTACTCTCAACTTTATTATATCAGATCTTGGTTGTGTTTGCAGGCAATACATCACTGGGATAATCCAGTTGCACTCTATGCAACGTAGTACTTTCAAATTTATTAGTTAAGATCTTGGTTGTGTGTGCACGCAATACATCAAGGGTATAATCCAGTTGCACTTTAAGCAACATAGTACTCTCAACTTTATTATGTAAGATCTCAGTTGCGTGTGCATGAAGTAAATCAATGGGATAATCTAGTTGCACTCTATACAACATAGTACTCTCAACTTTATTGTTATCCTTTCATGCAGTTCCTGCTACATCTCGCAGAAAAAGGTGTATGAAAACTTGTTCGTATGTAAAATACCAAGATTTCATGTAGCATCATATGGATAACACGTGTGATCAGTAACGTTGATAGTACCATGTTGAATAGAGTGTGTCAGGTGTAGGGCTATATCATGGATACACACCGTTTATTTAAGGTATTACACATGCAACACCTGTAAGGAATGTTTATAAAATTATAGACGTTTTCTGTTTTCTTTGAAAAGTTTTTTTTTTTGCAGAATTTGTTTTAATTTTCTTGTTATAACGCAGTGATTACCAAAGTGGTCTGTATAGACCCCCAGGGGTCTATGGCGACTTTCAAAGGATCTACACCAGCAAAAAATAATTTGGGGGTCCATGGGGTGTAAATGGGGCTCTATGATAGTGGTTTTCATTAAACTAGATCATGATTTAATCTTTAAAAAAATTGATGTAGTGGAAGCCAGATTTTACCATATTAATATTTACTAAATTTAGTGAGGTTAATTATGTGGTTACTAAGTGACAGCATAAATTTTACTTTGACAAGGAGGACCATTTCAGTTTTTCTTTCGAAAATTAAACTAAAGAAGTACAATATTGGACATCGTGAATTTTCTCAATTTTTCACAGACAGTCTGTCCTGGCATTTTAACCTATGTTCAACATTTATAAATGCCCTTAATCATATTTTGTAGATAGGTTTAAGATTGCTGTTTGACAGTAATATAGCAGAGAGAGTAGACACAAAATGTTTTCACATAGTCACGTTGAAAAATAATGTCATATTACAATAGAAAAGGGTAAAGTATAGGTCCTAACGAAGATCTTAAAATAAAGTTTAGAAACGAATGTCGGCAATTTTGGCTTTAAAAAGACATACCTGATATTTGTTGCTAATTATGGAATATCGTGAAAACGTTTTTAATTGCCTTTCCTTGTGAGAGGGAGTTTTACTGAATTTTCCAATCTTAAAAACAAAAACAAAAAAAGAAAGGGAAAGGGGAAAAAACACAGGTCACTTACTAACGAAGGAGATTTAGGGTTAAACCTGACTAGATATATATCAAATGTTGAAAATTTGTTATTGGAGAACCAGATTCATCCCTGTCATTGAAAGCATTTGTTTGTTGTTCAGTTATTTTATGTATTAATTTGTTTTCAACTTTAATTGATTAACACGCGCTTCTTAAGATTTAAACGCTATGCTTCTTACAGATAGAAATTTAATTCATTTAAAGTAGTAGCGCCAACTATCAAAAAGACATCTAAGTTGATAAATTTGCAAAAGTTTAACATTAGGAAAGAAGGGACTACTCGAAACCGAAAAACATGACAAAAATGTTTGGGAAACTCTGCTGTAACGCTTTGAAACCCTGGAGGTAATTATGAATAACCCGGTCTGTGCACTTGTCCTGAAAGGGATAATGTCTAATTTTTGAAAAAGTAATACTACAATATTAAACATTGTCGCTGCATTAAATAGGTTTAAAATATTTTTGAAAATACTGGTTTTATTTTATGCTCTCATGTTTGTCACTCATGGATAAAACCCTTTACTTGCAATTGCTTATATCATTTCAAATATGCATACAATAAATAATGTCTTATTACATAAAAACCATGCGGTGTGCCAGGATTACTTGCTGTGGAATACTATACGCAGTTTAATAAAAGAACATGATTTGTCATAAAATAACCCTCATCAACTTTAATATTTATTTTGTTTTTTGTAGTCATTTTTTTTTGAGTAATTGATTCGTTGGAATGTAAAATATATTAACTTTAAAGCTTGATGTTTATTAGGGTGGATCGATTTATTTCCCCTTCAAAATTTCAAAACCTATCTAGATGGAAAAAGTGTTCTATGTTATAAAGATGAAAATTAAAAAAAGATAAATTATAAATAATGAAGTTTAGTTATTTGAGCCTTTCAAAGTAAAAAAATATAAGCATTTTTTGTATGATAAAAGTCATGGTATTTTAGTGCTTTTTAAAATTTTTTGCAATCAGAGGACTCATGTTAAATACATACTGGAACAGCATTTTTCAAATTGGGAGGCGCGCTCCCCTACGGGGCGTAATAATTCTACGAGAGGGGCGCGATCATATTGAAAAGTCAGAAACAAAAGATTATTAATTTTTTTTAAAAAATTTACTAAAAGTAAACAAACAAAATGCACATTCTAACATAATAAAAAATAAAATTAAAATGTTCACTGATATAATACACTTATAAATGTATTAGTACAACACAATGCATTTTACAATTAATTTAATTATACTAAGTTAAGAACAAGTTTAATAATTACTAGTGACCCCATGGGCTTGTTATATATAAAATTATATACAAAAATTAGCACTCGTATCTTGATAATTTGTACGGTTTATAAATAATCCCCTAACTGCCGATTAAAAGTTACGCGATTCGCATCTCAACGTCTCTGTTTTCCACAAATGCTCACGTATTTGATGTATTAGGAAGCGGGGGTGAGTTAAGAAATTAGTAAGGAAATCCTCTGATTTAAGTAAATCCTTCGCAAATACACTACCAAGGTTTTTTATTGCATAATTTAAAGAATACAATGTACAGAAATGATCGTACTTTTGAAATATGTATATACAAGGGTTGATCAAATGAAAATGTACGAAACGACATAAAAATGAAACAGTTAAATATTTGCATATTCCGCCAAGGGAGAATGTAGCGAGACATCTCGGGATGCCATTGGAGACTCTGACTGGGATCGGATCATGCGCGGGTGGCCGCATGCGCAGGAGAGAGCAAAGGCTCTTATAAAAAGCGGCGTCCAAATGATGCGAGCACAGAAAAAGCATTAACTCCGATGTGTACTGTGAGACACTCCGACGCCTACGCAGGTCCATCAAGAACAAAAGACCGGGGCTGCTCACGGAGGGTGTGGTTCTGCTCCATGATAACGCGCGTCCACACGTCTCCAGAGTCACACAAATGTAACTGGACAAGTTCCAATGGGAGACATTGGACCATCCGTCCTACAGTCCGGACATGTCACCCTGCGATTTCCATGTGTTTGGTCCACTGAAGAAACACCTGAAAGGAAAGCGCTTCAACTCGGACGACGTACTCAAGGACACTGTGAAGGACTGGGTCTCGTCACAGCCACAGGAATTCTGGGAACAAGGAATCCTGCGGCTTGTTCATCAGTGGGATCGTTGTGCTCAGGCCTATGGTGTATATTTTGAATAAAGTCTATATTTGTACCCACCGTGTCGTTTCGTACCTTTTCATTTGATCACCCCTTGTATATATGTCCGGGGTATTAAACGCACCGGTTGAATGAGACTCATATATACATCCCGGTGGCATTTAAAAGTCGTATTCTAAATTAAGCTATAGTATTATTGAGTTCCATGTATTATTTGTATGTAGAGGGGACGTGATGGAAATTATGATTGAATATTGGATCACAAATATTGAAAGTTTGAGAAGTATTGTAACAGAAGGAATCTTCAACTATCTGAAACAGCTTCTTTAGTATTAAATTTGGCGCAATTTAGCCAGAATTAGCTCTTCTCCTTTAAACAATACATTCACTCACTCCATTAGTATTAAATTTAAAAAAAAAATGTCAAAATTACAGTGGATGACGTAAAAGAAATAAAAAAACAATGCTAGGATGGTTTTGATGCTATTTGATGGTTATGAAAAGTTGCAATGTGCAATTATATTAGTCACTAATCCATAATTATCATTTTGGCTTACTTATATTACAGAAAAAAGTCCTTTTGAATCTAAAGTTATTGAACTATTATTTTTCTTTTTCATTTTTTTCGAAAGTCCAAACCTTTACAGCAGCATTATATTTTGAAAGTATTTTTCTCGTAATCGCTATATTAAGGGTGTCAAACTCAAAGGCTAATTTTAACCAAATAAATATTGTTAGGTGGGATTCAAAAAATCAATATTTTTCTAAAATAATACATTATAACAAACATATATAAAAGAGAAAAACACATGTTTAATGTTTGCGTCCTGACATTTGATACCTCTTCTCTGCTACTTTTCGATTTCGGGATAAAGTTTTTTCGCAGTGATTACTTTTAAAACTGACCCAAGGTGTGTATCATTAATACTATTTCTAAAGCGGAAACATATTTCCTTTCATATCTTAAAATAACTACTCGCACCGTTGAGTACTTCCAAACATGAAAATAATTTCATATGCAAACTTTCAAGTATTTTCAAACGTGGCTAGTAAATATTTGTAAACTTCGAGAACACCCACTCCACAATGAATTTTATTTTCAAATTTAAATCATACTGAATTTTGATCACCTCCATTTGCATATGGCTTGATACTGAGTCCCCATTTATCAAGAAAATCGAAGAAAACAAGCACAATTTGTCTTTTAAAGAATTAAAACCTGTAAATCTTGTTTCAAATTCAGTTCTAAGAGTTTGGAATTTTTTTCTGCATATTTCTGATACGATGCTGTATCAACTAAACTTGATTTGTTCATGTTGCACGTCAGGAAGTGCGTTAAATCCTCACTTTTCAGTTGATTTTACCAAACATTATACATTATTGTATGCCGATGTATTACCATTGCCGCTAAAATGTTCGTTGCGGGGTAGGAGTTTGACTTCTTTCCTATAAAACAAGGATCGGCAACCTACGGCACGCGTGCCACATGTGGCACGCGGAGCAATTTTCAGTGGCACTCTACAATACTTTACAAATTTGTCGATTTTCAAAATGGGTAGAAGTTGATAAATTTGTAATGGACCTTGTTTGGCAAACATCTTCAGAATTGGACATTTACGAAATCAAAAAAAAAATCTGTAAAAGATAACTCTGTAGATAAATCTACAGTTATTTTGTAAGTAATTTGATTGTCATTTCTGGAGAGATTTAATTGTTTAAAAAGAGAAAATTGCATGCACTCTGCTATCGCTTTTGGTTCTACTGATCTATGTGATAAATCGTTTGTCATATGAAACATATTTCGAGTCCACAAAGAAGTTGTTGACTACTGAATGTTCTCAGAACCACGCACGTCAAATTGAAATTCCAAACTATATCCCTGATTTTGCGATACGAAGTAGAGCAGTGTCAGCTCTATGCTTGCATTAAAATTTTTATTTTTTTTTAATTAACTATAATGAAGGAGAATATTTATATTTTATGTTGTCTATTTCTTATTTTAATAAATGTTAAATACATAATATAAGTACAATTTTAATTTTTTAATTTATGTAAAAGAAATAGTTATATTTTTTTATACTGTTTATTTTTATGTTAAGAAATTTTGTTAAATAATACAAATTTAATATGTAAAAAAACAATAAATCTATATTATTAACCTCTATTCTGTAAATTTGTATGTATTATTGCGGGGGAACCGAATTATTTCAAACATGTCTTTCTGTGTGGCACGCTGAACCATATTAGTAGATTGGTTTGGCACGCCAAAGTCAAAAAGTTGCCGACCCCTGCTATAGAATATCTTTACCGAATTGATAGTTTCCAATTAATTACATTTTTTTTACTTCTATATAACCACGATCCACCCTAATTTTAATGTTTCATCAGGCATTGGGTCGTGCGTTTAAAAGCTTGTGTTTTAAAGATTTTCTTCCAACAGTTTAACCCTTACATTAACGCGAAAGGAGAGGTTCTCTATACAGAAAAGCTCCTTTGAAACAATATTTTGTTTTGTGTTTCAGTATGCATTCTATATCAAGTTAATCTTTTGATGTTTTAATACGCATACAACACAAATGATTTATAAATACTCCCAAGTGTTAAAGGGCCAATTCAGTGGTTATAAAAGATTAAAGTTATTAAGGAGACTAGGTATTTTGAAAAAAAAAATCTTCGATGCTTATAAATGTAAGTAAAAATAATGAAGTTGGATTTTCAACTGCACTCTGAACAATTACAAAGTTGTGTAATCATTGAACAAGTAAATAATGAAAATATATTTACATTATTTGAATTTATAAAGTAATTACATTAATTGAAGCATGAGGGAAATCTAATGTTTTCATCGTCTAAAACAAATCTTAGTTACCGATATCTTATTCTTTGAAAATACCATTCATCCTACCGAACAATGAGTCCGAACTTTTATCTTGGCTCTTCAACTCTATCATTAACTCCCCCAAAATTGCTTAAACTCCTTCCTGAATCATCTCCTTCTTTGCAAGGTGCAATGCATTGTCTTCCCCCAAGACGTCACATTGGCGAAATCTCACAATTTTAGTTTCTCGCCAATTTTCCACTCTTTATCCGAAAAGGATATTGTTTTGCCTTCGTTCATCTTCCGCCATTCCTTTTGGGGTAATTGCCTCATTAAGATGTCCTTCCCTTGCAAATTGATGGCAAATTTGTACTCGCTCCATTGCACAATTTGTATTCATGCTAACCTTCACATAAACTCGCCGTCGATGTGGCGTGACAGTTAAGAAAGACGACGCTGCTCAGTAGAAAAAAGGTGCAAGTCATTATTAAAATGGTGGTCGCGAGACTCTTAAAATAACACAACCTCCGCTACTGAACATTACTTTCTGATGGATATTGATCTTTGATTTTATAAAACAACTCGGTGGATTATACTGATTGACTGCCATTTATTAATAATCCCTTTAAGGAATAATTAAAAAAGTTCTTTAACCATAATTATTTAACCACAAATTAATGTAGTGTATTTAAATAATGCATAAAAACATAGAATATCTTATGGTGGCCAAGGTGGCTTAACTCGAATCATGATGGTGAACTCATATCAGTGTTGTTTATGTTTACTCGTAGGCCAGCGTTTCTCAAACTGTGAGGCACCCCCCGCGGGGGGGGCGTGATAACTCTACGAGGGGGCGTGAGCATATTGAAAATCGTAAACAAAAGATCATTTAAAAAATTATTAACTTACTGAAAGTAAACAAACAAAATACATTCTGACATAATAAAAAGTAAAATACACATTTACACTCGTATAATAAACTTATAAATGTATCCATTCTGCAAAATGTCTTTCATAATTAATTTAACAATACTATAAGAACATGTTAATAATAACCAGTGACTCTATCGGCTTGTCATACATAAAATTATATACAAAAATTAACACTTATCTTGATAATTTGTACGGTTTATAATTAATCCCTTAACCACCGATAAAAAGTTACGCATTCGCTCCCCAAGGCTACCCAAGGGGTGGGGGTAGGAAATAAATAAATAAATAAGCTAATTCTTTGAAGTAAGTAAATCCTTCACAGACTCTCTTAAGGTTCATTTATTGCATTCCAAGGTCTTCGGAATAACTTACGGGCAACAGGGCATAGAAAAGATTGTGCTTCTAAAAGACGTATATATACGTCCGGGGAAATTAACGCTTTTGGTGAGAGTATTGTAGCGTCAAAGTATAGTGTAATTAAATTATCTCTCTCTCAATACATTGTTATTCTGAAATAGGGAGGGGGGGCTTAAGGAAAATTATGATTGAAAGTTCGGTCGCAAATATTGAAAGTTACGACTATAGATGTATTTGGCATAGGAGTCGACACATTGTAAGGCAGTCATCAGTAAATATACGAATCCCTGTTTTAAATACGAAACCCATTTTCAGAGAGAAAAATGTCATACTTTTTTATTAAATTTGTCCTTTACCTCGGTTTGTTATGTAGCCACTTTAAAATTTCGATATATTCTATAAACACTCATCTTTACAATTTAACAGGTGTGTAACGGGCTAGTTCATTTAATATTATATGGTACAGGATAAAATTACAACTCATTTTATATGACAGAAAGGAGTTAACTCAGATAAAAATGAAAAATATGATAAAGTATACTGCTCTTTGTAGGATAGTGAAGCCAGAATACAATATTTATGTTTCACAGTTATTTATACCTGAAAAAATATTGCAAATTCAACGCATAACATTATCTTTGTCTTAAAGTTTTATATTCAAAACTCATACGTTTTTTGATGCAAACACATTCAGTTATCCCATTTTGTCTTCCACATTCTTATTTTTGACAGTAAGAAATACTTTAACAGTATTTTAAGGACAATGTAGTATTCGCTTATTAAAACACTAATTAAAGGTTCTTTCAATTACAAGATAAATGTAAGACATTTAAATGTTGTAATATGTTGCTACAGTGGCGCACACAGGAATTTTTGAGGGGCGGGATGGGCAGGGTTGAAAGTCCACCATTCTGGTATCATGCTCCAATACGCTGCCCAACATATTCTTTTGATTTTGTCGATTTTCGGGAACAAAAAACAGTAAAAAAAATAATTATCGAATAAATATTTAGTATTAATTAATAAAATAAGTTATTAATAACAAATTCGTTGTTAAATTTTACATACTATATACGTATAAAATTATAATCAATCAAAATAAAATCAATGGCTTTTGGAAAAAAATCAAGGGTGTCCGGATCAAGAGACCCCCCCCCCCCTTGCATGCGCCACTGCGTTGCAATCTTTTTTTTTTTCTTTGTTGCTATAGTAGATCATGGAAGAAAATTTTTTTTTCTCATATGATAGGTAGCATGTGACTAACCACAAAATGTAAAAAAAAGGACCTTTATGTTATTTATTAAAAACGTGCAGTTTACTGAAAATATATAGATTACGCTTGAACTTCACGTCATTTAAAGAATCACGTAATTCTTAATGAAGCTAAATTTCACGTCATTCATTGAATCACGTAATTCTTAACATCATTATTCACATAACAGTTTAATATATGCTTATAGTTTAATAAACTTAGTCTTGTAAGCTGATTTTTTTCCTGCAATGCCTCTCTGAAATGTTAAATTATGGGAAATTTAAAACCATCAATTAAAATAGAACTTGACACAAACTATATCATAAGTTCTTATCACTTATGATATATATAGATGGTATGACTTAATTCCTTACTTTCGTGTAATATAAACAGAAAAAATAACGGACTGCTAAATTTAAAAATATTTATAACATTACTGTATTGCCATTTATAAAATTGTTGTTAATAAATATTGAAAAATAAACTCTTTTTTATGTTATTCTATCCAATGTCCACAGCGGGATGCATTTAAGCGCATAGTTTTTAATTAAAAATAATATGAAGGAGGGAGTGTGTGTTTATTGCCATCGCACCCTGAAGAAACACAACGGCTATAAAAGACAGAATTCTTAGAAAGTGAGACTTAATTGTGACGAAGACGACACCTGAGCTATCAAATGAGTCTCCTAATTTCCTCGCCACGTAAACGTGATGACTTAGTTCCGCGATGGATTTAACATCACCAATCCTTCTACATGACGTGCCTTCAATTGCTTAGAAAATTTTATAAAAGATATTAACACTATAGAGACCATATATTATTTATGAAATATTATAGACTAAGAGATAACCAAAGGAACTAAAGTCTTGTGAACTCCCTCGTTACATATGCTTGAGTTAAGGCTCCTTTTTGAATCACGATTCGATGATTCAAAATACGGTGTATATAGTATTGCAATACTATGTACGCCGTATATAGTATCGCAATTTATTGTAATTTTGTAACATGAGATTGAGTATTGTTCTTTTTAATATTTTAGTGTAGTAGCAAGCTAGAGGTATTATCCTTTTTAAGAAAAATGTTGTCATGGGGGAGGGGTCACTTTGAATAACTTCAAACTTAGAAGGACCTTAAAAATGATTTTGGGGTCTTTAATATGGCGCCAAACCAAATTTAATTTATTTAATGATTAATTGTTGAACATAAAATGTTTAATTCATATAAGTTTATATACAAGGCATAAATGTATTTTGTAAAAATTGTCAATAAGTTTTACCAGTCTTTGCATAAACATAGTTTGCGTTTCATTAGCAGAATATTAAAATGGTTTATAGGAGGGTCATGCAGAAACCATTTAGTTACAAAAAACGAAAAACACAATATTTACTGAAAAAAACTGTTACATATATATACCTGGATGCTTTCGTCACTTCTTCTACATAATAACTTCCTACATTCAAACATTTGTCATATTTGTTCGCCAGATTCCCATGTTATATTCTTTTGCCCATAGTCCATTAAGCCAGGTGTTCGCTGCATTCATAGAAAAGACCAATAGCACTGACCATGCTACATATTAGTGGTTATCTTTTTTATCCCTTACTTGAAAGATTTTATGGGCGGTAAACATTCTGGAAGTAATGAAGTGTTGTGGATTGTAGCGAAGACAGTGCTTAATGTACTGGTGGCAGAAGATAAAAACATGGCAACCCATAAGGTCATGAACAAATACGACAAAAGTAGGGTTAATTATGTACAGAAGTGACCAGTGGCCTAACGTTTACCACCTCAACTCCCACATCGCGGAGGGCAGGATTCTAGGAGGCACAAATCCCTTGTTATTTTAAGGTTTTGAAATATTTTGTAAGATTCGGCTTGGGAGCCTAAAACCTTGCTTTGCAGGGGGGGGGGACTAATATTCTCCTTTACGCCCCTAGAAGTGACGAATGTTTCTGGTGTGTGACAGAAATCTTTTTCTCAATAATATTCTATTTTTCACTTTCTAAAACTGAACGGTCCTTATTTTCTAGAGGACTCTAGTAATTAACTACTGCTCTGAAACAAAATACATCAGTGGATTCCACGTATAATTTATTATTCAATAAAAAAACTTGAAATAATATTTATTTGACCGAAAAATTATTTTTTCTTGTTGCTTATCTATAATAACAAATAGTCTCAATTTCTATCAAAAATTTTTTTTTTGCATTTATTTGTAAAAAATATTAAGTTTCATATCAGACTCAACATACGCAACGAATTTATTTTTCTTTCAAGCTCAGAAACCTTTTAATATTCTGTCATGGACTCCCAGACAGGAACATGTACCTCAGAAGCAGTTTTCTGAAATATTTGGATTGATTTTTTTCCTTGCATCGTACTTTGAAACTGAGCAAAAGGTATTCTCAACATTATATCGTTTTTGAAATGACAAGATATCCCACTATCTAAATTTCCACACCGCATCTCCCCATGCAATAATTTTTACTTGTAAATAATTTAAGGAATTCTTTGTAATATAATTTTCTCGGGGGTGGTATTCGCTCAGAAGCTAGTTAATATTTGTTTCTAAAACTGCTCTCATGCATCTCTTTTAAATTACTTATGTACCCTAAAATTTGTTGGGTTGATTGTTAAGAGTTGAGAAAAGTTGAAATTGATCGCAAAACCACTTAAATGTTAGGCCCAAAAGTGTTGACCAGTTAATTTAGTGTCATGGTTTGGAGAGGTGGCACCAGCTCAGGTATCATCCTCGGGACTTGAACGAGGTTCAGAAATGTGAGGTCTGTTGCCAATAGCCCTCATGCTGCTTTATACTACGACTTTAATAAACGCATACTCACTCTTTAAAGCGGACACAATACGATTCAATCGACAAAAATCGTTCAAAAAATCAAATCTAATTTTTTAACATAAATTTTTTTATATACTTTTCTACAAACTCACGAACTTTGAAAGCTCTAAGTTTAATAAACGCAGAGCTGGGATAACTTTTACGTATGTTTTTATTCATATCTCAATCAAAACTTTAAACTGACTGATCTTGGAAAGATAAAAAATCTAGTTTGTCTTCATTTAAAATGCTAACAATTTTTTTCTATTGTGCCGAATACTTTGAAATTTTTTCCACTTGTCGCTAATAGGACATGGAATAAAAGTTGCTATGCATTTTCCAATCAAAGCAATGCTTATTTTGAAAAAAAAAAAATTAAATCTAGAATTAAAACATTCCTTAAGGAATTTTGAATAAGCATTCATAAAAAGGAGTATTGTACGAATACCAATCATGTTATCGCAAAACCCACACCAACTTTTGTTATATATAGTTTGTGCATCTTGTAAATCAAATTTCATAAGTACACGTTACTATTTGAAAAAGGAGTAGCATTTTAAAATCATATGTTTCAAGTTTTTCCTTAAAAAATAAATGGTTAGCTTTTTTTGAAATTTTAAGGACAAAATCTGTTTTTTACATCATACATGCACATATGAGGCAACCAAAAAATTATGAAAAATATTAGATTAACAATTTTGGTGTAAATCGTACCATGCCCCCCTTAAACGAGTTCACACAGGCTAAACAACTACTTAAAGACAAAAGAATCCTATCATTTTTTTCAACGCGTTTTTGGTCTTTTATTTTATTATTTTTTATTTAATTATTAACTTATTCAATTATTATTTCATAAATATTTTCGTTTTTTTAATTTTATTTCACAAATTAAGGCTATGTACTTCGCAATGCGTACCGTTTTTAATGTGTTGACTTTTGACTTGCACCACAGTGCACTCAGTCGTCCCACCACCCATCAACTTTAATACAGGCTCTTTTTAAATACCACCCTCTGGACTTTTAAGACAAAATGCCAGATATTCGAGTTGAATATAAACTGGAAAGAAAAACGACCTCCTGGGGATAATTTCGGGGGTCCTTCTCACGATCAGGGTGTCAACTGCTTCGTCATTCCCCGCCCCGACCCCTGACAAGTTGACCGGACACCGGAATCTGGTGATATATGGGCGAAGGAAGTCGGTGCTCCGGGTGATGAACGGAATATAAATAATCTCCTTGAATGGAAAGCTAAATCTCTAAAGCAGTCACGAAGTCGGTGGGACTCTAGGTTGGAGTTGATTTGAAAATTACATGGTGTAGAAGTTTATTTCTCTGTGTAGAACTAGTGGTAAAAAGCAAAATTAATTCGTAGCAAGTATAAAAAAGCCATATCTTTATTTAACTCTTGAAAAAGATTTTTTTTTATAACCGTTTTACACTAATATTAAGCGTGTCTTTATATAAAGTAAAGGAAAGAGAAAACAAAAAATCTAGTAAAACCTTTTTTTAACTTCAAAAAATATTTCCGATACTATTTTCACATTGTTATGTTATTGTCATTCAGAAAGCATATAATATAGATTAATAAGGTATTTTTTTGTTTGTTTTATTTAATATGGCCGAGTTATTTTTCTACGTATTACATTTTCTGATCCCAATTAAAAGCTTTAGTTTAAATGTAGTTTTCCCTTTCATATGTAAAGTTACATATGTTGCATTTATATATTTATTTTAATCGAATATATAGTGTTTTACAATGACTCAAGCATATATTAATTTTGGAAAATAAATATAATGCATTTATGAACGAACACAATTTATATTTCAACACAAGTATTGTAAAAAAAAATTAAGTTGATTCCTACCTAGATCAAAAAAGAAAAATTTTATATTATAGTTTTACTTTTAATTAAATAATTACAGTTAATATAAATATGTATGACGGAATCACAATATTAAGTTGCAAAACAGTAAGCGATTTTCCTTGCAATTTTCCATTTTCTTTTCTATATACATGGTGTTGGACTATTACTTTTGTTTGTTACTATTTTTTATTGAATTAAATTTAAATATTTCTATAAAATAGTATATTAAAAAGAAATCACATCTCAGAAACTAGGCCATTCCAGATGGGATTTGGATTAAAGGTCCAACACGCTATCCATTACACAACAGGGACACAGCAAGCGATTTTTCCTTTTTGTTTGTTATTATTTATTTATTAATTAAATAGAATTAATGAACTAATATTTTTTTTAAACTATATTAACATCAAGTGTTATTCTTGAGTGGATGAATAAAAAGTATTTTATTATCGATTGAAAATATAAACAAGATATATATATATATAGTATATAGGAAGAGTGTGAACTAATAGTAGGAATTGAAAAATACAATAATTTATATATGTATGTACCCAATTTGTTACATAGCATCTAAAAAAAGAACATCAACACCTCCAAAATAAACAGTTTTTTGTTAATATAAATATTCTCTTGCTAATGCAATCAAACTAAATAAAGACATACGATGTTCATATATTTACAAAAATATATAAGAAATTAAATGTGAAGAAACATAAATATATATGTATGGGAAAATGACTACAACCTAATAATGATAAATGCTTTATTTAACAAATGAAGGATGAAATATTTAAAATATATTAAACACCAAAGAAGAACGTCTTCCTCCTACGTCTAGAGCTTAGCGTCTCTAACGTCCGTCTGCCCCCGTGTGTCCTTCAGTCGGACATTCCTCGCGGATGTGACGTCAGTGTGGACTACTCCACCCTAAGTACAGAGGGAGGGGTTGTGACATTGGACATATCCAACCCTACATATATATAACAAAATATATATTAAAGAAACAAATTAAAACACACACAAATGCGTTTTTTACTTCAAAAACTCTGGTTCGCTATAATCATTTCAAACCTACAGAAATTTTCTGGCCACAACAATGACACCTGTAAAAATAATTTCTTGATCATTGTTTGGCATTCAACTTCACCTTCCATGACCTCACAATTCTGATCCGAGTTACCCATTATTTTGCTTCATATTGCAATTTTCTTCTCTCCTGCTATATTCTTCAGGGTAAACTAACCCAAACTTTAGCAAAGTTTGACAGCGAAATTTTATGTCGAGGAGACATAATATGAATGCAGTTTCATTAAATATATCTTTTATTGTTTAATTAAGGATAAAGTCAATGTGCTCGTTACTGGAGCAATCAAAATAATAAGTTGAATGTTAAAAACATAGTTCACAGAAAAATAACATTATAAGACTTTAGTCAATCGATTCGAACCTTTCCTTCTACTGTCTAACATCTAATAGAACTGATCAAAACATCTTTAAAAAAAGCGAAGCAACAAACCAGTTGCATACGTCTAATATGTCTTCAGTCGAAGAGCTTAATCACTTCTCACATTCCGTCTGAAACCGACGATCATATATCAACCAACTTCGGTCTCTTTAATACTTACACGAGCCAAGTATAAAAAAAAGTTAAATTTTCATTGCAGCTGTTGCCAACCACAAATCACAAAACTCGCAAAAAGGTTGGGTTCGAATCCGTTTATTTACTTGAGATGATGGCGCGGGGTTAAAAGAACTTAAGGACATCATAAGAGTTCGGATCCTAAAATAAATTTCTGCATGAATCTTTTTCCAAATGTCTAGCATCTCCAATATCTAGCTCATCCCTATGAGAGATCTAAAATTGTTTTTTCGATCTTGTGTAATGAAATGTGTAATGCATGTTCAGTTGACTCTCACACAGCTTTTAAGGCATAATTAGTCTAGCCACCCATCCGGTATAGTAGTTAGGGATGCTGACTGATGTGTCGTAGTGTCTAGGTTCAAATCCTGTAGAATTCATGAAAGTTTGTAAATGTATAGTCTCAGTGTGGCACTCTAAATATTGGTCAAGATGTAAGATCTCTTGGGGGAAGACAACTGTGAGACCCTGACTTCCCCCAAAGGTGTTCTCCCTCAGAATCGGGGGTGGAACCGAGCCGAATCAGGATGTCACCTGTTTGGTGTTCAAAGCTGCCGCTAACGATTAACATAAAAAACTAGTTCCTTACCACGATGAATATCCTGGGCCTCGATCTGACACCATTTATCAGGTGGCATCAGAAACAACAACTTGAGTAGTCTACAGGAGTGGCCTCAAATTGCTTTATTTAAAGTTACACTTCAAGGGGCTGGGACAAAAAAAAATAAGGCTCGGGATCTCTAACGAGTGTATGACCTGTAGCATCAGTTTCTATCAGTGGCCAAGAAAAAAATCCTTTTAAAGTGCAGGGGCACGTCAGCGGGTAGCTGAGCGTTAATAGGGAAAGTATCGCTGAGCATTCAAGAAGGTATTACCACATGTTGATTATATTAAATTCATAGAAAGAAATTGTTATTTAAATTTATGTATTTTATTTAAAATGAATAATTCGATTTTTGATTAAAACTCGATTACATATTTATACATATATAATCAAAATTTCTCTACAAGAGAGAGATGAATAAACAAAATTAAAACTGAAAATAATTGAAATTGCAAGAGATAACCAGACAACAGAATTTAAAAGGAAAATATATTAAAATAATAGAGTTAAATATAAAATATATAAAAGAATGAATGCTACAGTATTATCAACATTGCTGACTTAGGACAGCAATGACATAAAAATATTTTACATAAAACTTTTATAGATTTTGATATTTTGTAGTTCACACACACACACATACACACACACACACACATATATATATATACAGGGTGTTACATAAATGATGGGAGTAACCTCAAGGGGTGATAGTACACATCAAGACGAGTAATAGTAAATAGGAAACCAAGTGTCCCAAACGTCTTCCGAAGGAGAAAGGCGCCATCAAAGTTTAGGGTCCTAAATTTCAAATGATGATAAAAAACGGAAAAATGGATCGATTCATTTGCCGTTTTCACTATAATCATTCTTTAAATTAGAATTTTCTTTAAAAAAAAATTTTAAAGACAAAGTTTAAAAAAATGCCGTTAGAGGGCGCTCTAGACTTTGGAGTATTTGGACCTTTTACCAGTATTTTTTTTATTTTGTTAAATGTTTACAAAAGCTTAGATTTTAACTTGAATTTTGAGCGCAAAATTGAAACCATCGGGAGCGGTTAAGAGGCGCAAATGTAACCCCGTTCAGGGGGGCGGGAATTGAAATGCTCGTATGTAATGATCAAAATAAAAAACGATAAAGCAAACTTTAAGAGGCGATAGTACAACGCCACAACAAGCAACATTCATCAAAGAAATCATACTCGTAATTTTAACCCGAAGGTGATAGAGGGCGCTGAAACAGATTTCGTTTTAAGAGACAAAAAATAAAACAAAGAACATTTACGTTATAAAAAAAAGTTTAATTAGAAATGATTAAAATAGCTGTTCGAAACACTGACCATTAGAGGCGATGCATGCGGTACAACGGCGAAGAAGGGATTCATGAACCCTCTGAAACACGCCAGGAGTATCGCGCACCTCTCTTGCAGCTGCCGAAAGTCTGGCGACGAGTTCTTCTGCAGATTCGATAGGAGTCTCATACATAAGACTCTTCAGGTGTCCCCAGAAAAAGAAATCCAGCCATGAAAGATGGGGCGATCGTCCTGGCCAAGGGACAGGACCACCTCGCCCAATCCATTGATTTGGAAAGGATGCGTTTAGATAATTTCGCACCTCTGGCGCAAAATGAGCTGGTGCTCCATCCTGCTGGAACCACATTACTCGTTGGATACGAGGGGGAACATCTGTCATCATTTCTGGCAGCACCTGTTGCAGAAAGGTAAGATATTTATTCCATCCAGGCGTTCTGGCAGAAGATAAGGTCCAAGTAGATGGTCAGCAATTATTCCTGCCCAAACATTTATGAAAAATCGTCGCTGATATGCATGTGTAGAAGACGCATGTGGATTTACATTTGCCCATTGGTGGGAATTGTGGGTGTTAAATGTACCGTCACGTGTAAATGTACATTCATCTGTAAAAAGAACAGTTGCACCAAAATCGGGATTTAGGGTGTTCTTCTGCAGATACCAGCGAGCAAAATCCATTCGACGAGGAAAATCCCTTTGAGTCAGTTCCTGGACTCGTTGGACTTGAAAAGTATGCATACTTTCATCCTTTAGTACTCGTCATGTCGTGGAGGGTGATACTTCAATTTGACTAGCCACTGCTCGCGTGCTTGTATTTGGATGATCAGCCACCATATCCAGAATTTTTTCTTCCACAGATACCGTTCTGTTAGACTTCGCATGGCCTGCATTTGAACGTGCACCAAAAAAGGATTCTGTCTCACACAACTGTCTGTGCAAGCGCACAAATGTTTTATCATTGGGCAGCAGCCTGTTGGGAAACTTTTTTCCGTACAATCGTCGTGCCTCTGCACTCTTCCCATTTGCAGTTCCTTAGATGAAGTGCATATCAGCCTTTTCTTGATTAGTGAAGGGCAACATCTTTCGTTACGTTTGTACCATGATTTACACTTGCACACTCGGGTCAGTGGTATTTATCTTAATAACAATATGCATATGCGTTCTTTTTCCCCATATCACAATTTCATGTTCTTCTTCCAGAAACTTGCAGGTTAACATGCAAGAATAACATTTGAATGAATAACATTTGAAGATGCTCTAACACGTTTGCGTTTGAATTCAAATCATGCATTTTCTAATCAAAGTTGATTGTTTTTATGTTGTACTATCGCCTCTTAAAGTTTGCTTTATCGTTTTTTATTTTGATCATTACATACGAGCATTTCAATCCCCCCCCCTGAACGGGGTTACATTTGCGCCTCTTAACCGCTCCCGATGGTTTGAATTTTGCGCTCAAAATTCAACTTAAAATCTAAGATTTGTAAACATTTAACAAAATTTAAAAAAAAATACTGGTAAAAGGTAGTTGTTCGGTACTCCAAAGTCTAGAGCGCCCTCTAACGGCATTTTTTTAACTTTGTCTTTAAAACTTTTTTTTAAGAAAATACTAATTTAAAGAATGATTTTAGTGAAAACCGCAAATGAATCGATCCATTTTTCCGTTTTTTATCATCATTTGAAATTTAGGACCCTAAACTTTGATGGCGCCTTTCTCCTTCGGAAGACGTTTGGGACACTTGGTTTCCTATTTACTATTACTCGTCTTGATGTGTACTATCACCCCTTAAAGTTACTCCCATCATTTATGAATCACCCTGTATACTATTACTGTAATAATATTACAAAGAGAGTTATCATTAAAAATTTAGTGTAAAATCCGGCGTATAAAGCGCACTTATACATTCAAGCCGCAATTTTTAATTTTTAGGTATATTCGTCGCGTACACCACCCACCCCCTTTTTTAGGAATTAACTTGAAAAGTATGTGTACAATGCTCTTATGATTTAAAATCATTTCTTCAAGTATTATCCCATAGTTTTGAAAAGAAATCACAGAAAACTTCTAGATCAACCTTTTAAGTTCATTAGGTATGTCATTTCTTTTAAATAATAAATTATAGTTTGAAAAAAAACTAAAAAACACGCTTTTATACTGATTCGAACTAAAAAGTAAAAAAAAATTAATTCTTAATAAAGAATAAAATGATTAACGAGAGAGAAAAGGAATGTCATTGTGGTGAAAGCGTGGGGTGCTTTGTACTACATTTTTACACTAATTCAGCTTTTCGGAATAGAAGTTAGAAATTATAACAATTGATACATTTATACCCCATGCTTTTACCCCAATGACATTTCATTTTCTCTCGTTAATCATTTTATTCTTTATTAAGAATTATTTTTTTACTTTTTAGTTCGATTCAGTATAAAAGCGTGTTTTTTAGTTTTTTTTTCAAACTATAATTTATTTTTCATTTTTTAGTTCGAACTACAATAAAAGCGTGTTTTTTAGTTTTTTAAACTATCATTTATTCATTGTTGAATTTATCCTTGAGTTTGATATTTGAAGCTGGAATTACGTGGCTGTGGAATTAGTCTTGCTCTTCAATGGATATTAATTAACGGGTCTGAAGTGTATTTATTCTCTCCGTTTAAGAGGCCTCGGATCGTTATATTAGATTCCGACTCTTTTGAACAGGTCAAACAAATAAAAGTGTGTAAAGAAGAAAGAGTTCGAATTACAAAAATGTTGAATGTATCATGTTTTTTTACGGATTAAATATTATAAAATTTCTCCTTTTTGTTTTTGTTATCTTTTTTCACATTTTCATGCATTGTCATCCACTTCCGAGCTATAGTCCGAATTCCAAGTCTCTAGCTCCCCGGAAAGTCACACAGTTTAAAATCAATTACAAAACATTAAAGAAAGCAATTATTAAGTGTCAATCGTTTTTTCACCCTTTAAACGTGTTCCTTTTATGTTAATTCGTATCATCATTTCTAAGCGTATTGCTTTATAAAAATAAAAAATATTTAGCAGTTAGAACGCAAATTTTTTTCCCCACATGCTCGAGCCTTTTTTTTATTTTCATTTTCAGAAAAATGTTTATATTATGACTAGCAATTGCTAACATCCACCCACCCTCCACTTTCTCAGATACAGAACACTTCTTTTGTTTGTTTTATTTCTTTTAACCGCAAGTGTATTTTATACTTGTATATAAAAAGCGTTAAATTCAAAACACTTTAGGGTTACACCTGATTTTCTTTTAGTCACCAAATCTGGAAATGATGTAGGAAATTAGTCGCCATGTCTGAAAATGGTATATGGAGCTAGTCGCCAAATTTAAAAATGATATATGCAATAAGTCGCCAAATCTGGACGTGATATATGAATTTGTCGCCCAATCTGATTTTCCTTATTCCTGACGATCCTGAAAAGGACAATGGAACAAAATTCTGAAATTCTGCCAAGTGTGCGAAATTTCGAAGGAATCCGATCTTTTTAAGTGGGTAAAAATCGAGTTCTAAGATTCCGTTACATGCAAGTGAAACTTATAAAAGCGTGTTAAAAAGTATTCCAATCTATATAAAAGCCTAATTTTTTTAAGCTCATCTCTTTAAAAAAAAAAAAAATGTAAGCTATTATTTTTATACCAGGCATATAAAGCGCTCCCAGAAACTTTGATTATATTTTTTGCACTCAAAGTGTGCATTATACACCGGATTTTACAGGTAGTTCTTTTCTTTTGGTCTGAATTGGATCTCATTTTTTGGGGTATATTTTATATGTGTATTTTATTGATTTCTTGCTCTTGGTTCTTTATTTAAGAATTTAAGCTTCTGATTTGTAGAATAAGTAATCTAACCATCATTTTTTATTCACTATTATTATTATTATTATAAACATTATACATACTTTATATACATTTAATAGAATACAACTCTCTCTTATAATTGTTTTGGTTTCAAGAATATTCGATCAGAAAATTTCGGGGATCCCTGATGAAAAGAATACGTCATCTATAGGTCGAAATAGTGACTTGTAAATCTGATCCTTACTTTTCTTTTGCCATTTTACGGTATTAGAAACTAGAAATTTCGCAACGATGTATAACACATGTTGTACGTTACTTGGTTTTCTACAATCATCTCTTGAGACTTGCGCGTTGTAACGCCACTTTTAATTGACAATTTATGGTTAAAATAGACTTACAATATCATAAGCAACGAAAAGCTACCTCCCAAAATTATGCAAATTGCTTGAGACGCAAATTTCCATCACTATGTACATCATTGTTAAATTTCCCCCACTTACAAAAACAAAAGTCATGAAGCCTTAAGGTCCTATCACACACGAATATTTGCAGCAACCTTTTAGGACAATTTTTTACGCAGATGAGGGTGAAGAGTTGCCGTAAGCAAAACACATTCTCTGTCGTCAGCCGCGCTCTATCTCCACATTGAAAAATTACTCGCCGATTTTCTGCTTCAAAAAAGAACATCCAATATTTTTTTCTTTTATTTCGCTTGCACGTTTGTTGGTGTTTCAGAAATAGAGCACCATTTTGTTTAAAATATTATACGCCACATCTGATGCGTTTGATGAAACTGAAGCTGTTAACTTTACCGCCAACTTGTTTGTGACGAAGGGCACCGAAGAACCCCATTAGCTGGAATTTCAAGCAACTTTTATTTGGAACAACTTTTTCAGCTCACTGGGGAAAGGTTGCTCTGAGCCGTTACTATGGCAACTAGGTAGAAATCGTTCGGAATTGTGGTAAATTGCTTCAAACGTGTACGTGTGATAAGGCCTTTAGCGAAGGAATTTACAAAAGCTCTCATTATTACGTTGGGTTGTGCGTTGAAAAAGCATACTATACTCGAAAAGAATGCTCTAAGAGGAAATCTTTTAGATGAATGTAACACCAGGGTGGGTAACAAGTAGCCTGCAAAGAGTTTTTATGCTGCCCGATAAGACAGTCAGAAAATGCTCTTTCAAATAAGATTTCTTTTCCGCGTGTGATCAAAGATTCGTCTTTTATTTTTCCCTATTAGGAAAACAAAGTACCTGAAAAAGTGTTTCTACGAAAGGATCATCTGTAGAGTTTGAAGAAAGTGGTTACAAGAAGATTTCAGAATTTTAAGAAAATTGAGCCTAAATTTAATTTGTTCTGTTATTCCATTGACACAGCCTCTGAGGAGCTACAGCGGGAACTTATTGAATTGAAGTCATATCACAGTGTGAAGAAAATGTTTCATGCTATGATACTGACTTTTGTAAATCCATGCCAGCTGACAAACTTCCGTGTGTGAAAAAATTGGCGAGAAAATTATTATTTATGTTTTAGCCGACATATATTTGAGCAAAGTTTCTCTTGCATGAAAATCAACAAGAGTAAATATAGAGTCAGGTTGGCTTACATAAACTTAGAGGCTACGATGAGAATTTTAACATGCATTCTCAATCCTGGGTTAAAAAAATGTAAAAAAATATCCTCGCGCGAGTGGGTGTATTTGTCTTATAAAACGGATTCTATAATTAAATGTGCTAGAGCAGTTATAGACACTAATAGCTGATATACCCACTCTTTGCTCGGGTGAATTGAAAAATTAAACAATAGAGTTTGAAAGATAAAGAAGATTTAATGAGTTAATTTCACGAGAATTGAAAATTAAACAAACAAAAAAACTTTTGGCGTATCTCAGCTGAACAAAAAAGAGCCCATATTTGTAAAGTATTAAGTCTGCAGGTCTAATAGCTAATAAAAAGGATTTTTTATTTATTTATAATGCCCGTAGCTCTCTTGTGGGATGATTTTTTGAAAACACTTTCGTCAGAGGATCTCTGCTCCGTAGAAGCAACACATTTTTACAAATTTTGTGTAATGAAAGCTTAAAATAGTGTAAATAATTTATATCTGGATATGTAATACGTTAATATTACATTCTGTTGTTTTTATTTTGTGTTGAAATTGTAATATTCGCAAGCAAAACCGTCCCTTACATTTTATGGCGATTCAACGGAAACACAGGGAAATGTTGGCGATAGAGCGAAGTTGGCATAATTTCTGGCGACCCTGTTGGCAACTTGGCAATTGATTGAACGGTGCAGAAGTTGATACGCCTTAGCGTGACCTGGTGGGACGCTGCAACAAAGCGGATAGCACGAAAATGCTATTTAGTGCCTTCTCCACTAAAAAATACATATACATGCCAATTTTTATAGTGATCAGTTGAACGGTGTTTGAGTGAAGCGAAGTCATATATACAAACATCCACTTTTTGCATAGGGCGATGAAATCAACATAGTGAATAAATCCAATAAACCTGATACTATTTTATTTAACGTATTTATTATTTTTAATAATGTATGCAATCATTTTTAAATGATGTGGTGCTCCAGTATCCTACACTCCCAGAATATGGCAAGTGAGCCAAAATAAGCTGATGATCCCTGATAAAACTCGATTCCACATACATGCCCAATATAATCTAATTTAAGAATTTACAAATAATATAAATTCTTTCCCCAAACGGATTTTCCAAATGATAAATAATACTATCAGAGACTAAAATGGATAAAAGCGCAAGACTCATAAATTACGAGGATCTCCACAAGCCAAAATTACTTCATTAAACGGGCATCCCCATCAAGAGATAGAGCCCCAATGGCAAGTATCGGAAAAATAATTAATAAGTTAAGTAACCATTCCTACTGGCTGCGATGGCCAACTACTAATGGAAAATAAACGAGTTTAACGCGCAAAAGGAGAATTAATATTGCTCGGGAAACGCTTTTAGTAATTTTAGCGGCATTTCATTAGAAGCTAAAAAGTAATTATGCGTGCATTTTAAAACTTAATATACTCTGGAGAATGCCAGCAGGTGTAATTGGGTTCGAGTTTGAAAAAAAGATAAGATGGGATTTTTCAGTTTTGGACTTTTTTCTTTCTCTACTTTCCCTTTTCGTAAGAGTTCTTTAACGATATGGGTACTAAGGGAGGCGCAATTTAGGAGGTGATTTCGCTATTGTGGAAAGGCTTTTGCATATCAGTAAAGAGTTTTAAAGCGAGGTGAGCCTTTTGACTTTAGCCAATGAAATTTAAACTATGATGCGCAGGTTTCATTTCAACTTTACGCATTAATCATGGGTATAGGTAAAGTTTTGTTTTATTTTACACGTAAATTCCCTCCAATAGTTTATTTACAGGGAAGAGTGAGTGAGTGTGGATTTTTCTGGTGCAAGAGCCAAGTTTGGCTATATTGCGCCAAACATTCGTTAAAGTATTGAAATATACACATACATATACATATTCACACACACACATATATATACATAGATATGAAAATGTATTTTAAAATATCAGATTACATATAAAATATAAAATAGAATAAAATTTTATTAAAAATTGCCGTAATTTAAAAGTATTTATGATTCTCATGAAATGAATTTAGATATAAAGTATCTGGTTACGGATATAAGTATACGCGTATAGTATGCTAGCCATTACCCATCCACTGGCTGGGTATTTTATGATGTTGTAGGATATATACTGTTTACCTGTTCGAATGTAATGAAAAACATTCTTACAAATCTTCCCTTTTAATCTAAAAAGGATAGGACTTGAATTTGTAAAATTGAAGTAGAATTTTCTTTTATGCTCCTGAAACACCACTTCTTCAAAGTGGATTTCGCAAAACCCTTATTTAATGGATCTCTAGTCAACAAAATAAGCATGCATGCCAAATTTAATGATTTATAGTCTAAATCTAATAGTTGGAAAACGGAATTTTTTATCGGTACTTCCCCCCCCCCGTAACCCCCTTTGAGAAACGATTTCCCTAAATTCCGTTCTTATCGAAATTAATTTAACAAACAAAAAAAAACATGCATACCAAATTTTATTACAGTAGGTCTAGTAGTTCGAAAACGGGATTTTTTAAATCAAAACGTCTCAATAACTCCTCACCCCTGTTTCCCATACATGTCGATTTCCGTTTGAAGATACATGCTTTCTATATTTCAAGTACTATTCTGTTTGAATTAAGTGGGACAAACGGGAAAAAACGATCTTTTTCTAAAACCTTAGCTTTTAATAATTACATATCTTAAGTAGACTGAAAATTCTCTATAATAGTACAATGTCCCCTTTTGACAGAAGTTAAAGCTTGAACATGTTTTGGCGTTAAATCCAGCAGTATAGTACGCATGTTCTTGACTTTATCATTGAGGAACTACACTTGCTCTTATCATGTGTTCTATTATCTTGCAATTAATTTATCTTAGTTAAGCGATTCTTGAGAATACGCCATTTCTCAAAAAGATTTAGATCTAATGAGAATGACCAGACCCAACAAGCACTTGCATTTTATTTTATTAATCCGGACTGATATCGAATCGTGACAAAAAGTCAAGTCCCCTTGTAATGTTCCGTCACATTTTTTCATGAATTGAGCAATCTTATTGCATAATATTTCTATATATTCGACAGAATACAGCATGCCTTTGAGACAAACTAAATTTCCAGGGCCATTTGCTGTGAAAAAAAGCCCCAAAACATCTCTTCAGAAGGGTGTTTTACAGTCTGTTGGATATTATCTGGTAACATAGTTTCATCTCCACTTTGTCTTACTGCACTTGATTTGTATACCTGAGCAAATAAATGTGTTTCATCACTGAAAATTACCTTCTTCCAGTCGTTAAGTGATCAAGAATAGTATTTTTTTGACCCGAGGCTAAGCGTTTTCCCATAATTTAAAAAAATTGTTTTGTCTTCGAGCTTGCTGCCTTACGACCAACTTCCAGAACCTTTTGCCCACAACTGAGGTATTCATTTCAACACTATACTCTAATAAATTCCTTTGAAGGATCATACTCGTCTTCCTTGGATTTATTTTGCAATTTCTTATCAGAATTGCATCGGTTCTTGGAGTAGTTTTCCGCTCGTACCTACATTTTCCTTTTTTTTAGAGAAGAGGTTCCGGAATATTTAAATATTCCTAAAATTCTTGAAACACTTGATTTGCCCCCCACTAACTACCGTAGCTATATCTCTTACAACCATAAAAGTGTGTTCACTTAGAGAGATTATTTTAGAACACTTCTCGGAGTAATGTACATATTTTTAAAAGCAAAAGCAATACTCGTTACATAGAACGCAAAATTATAACCACCAACAGCCGCACTGAAATTTCCACAACTGAGCTACTGAAGCACTAAAACCTGTCAAACGAGTAAATTATAGTTAAAATCGAGCCATCACACTACCTCTAGGTGTATATAACCAATTTGTGGCAGTTTGAGACATCACTGGTAATCCATACCAACTCAGACAAGAAAAATATGTATATCCCAATTAATTCGAAGAGTATATTATGTGAATCCAACAGTTCAAAAAAATGAATTTTTTTATCTGTAAACGTCCTCCATAACACCTTTTATCCCTCTGTAATATTTAGTGGACAGCGGAAAAATATAATGTGGAAATTATTATGTGAATATTTTGTTAGTTGAAACATGTACGCGAAGGTATTAGCTTCTGCTATCATGCGTTATATGTGTTTCTCCCCTTCTCCCTTCTTCTGGACATTTTAGATTTTACTCGCATTAGTGGGCATGATTTGTATCATCTCTTTGCGGTTGCAGAATTCTTTTTCAGTTTACTTTAGACACTTGACTGGGCATTTTTTATGTGATAGTACTCCTTCGTTATAATCCTGGGGGTTAATTAGAGCTACATTGTCCTTGGGTAATTTTTAGTGCATTATTTTTTAACTGTCCTCTAAATAGAATAATAGGACGATACACATGCACTTGACACGCTATTTACCTATTTATAACTAAGAGTAAAAAAAAATAGTTATTTCAATTCTAGTGCTTCACTTCTACTGAGTTATGTCAGTGCAAAGGTTTCTGTAGTCAGGTGAAGTATTACAATTTTTAAATAGTTAAGATTCAGATGAGAGTGACGTTGAAATTGTGTTCTGGGTTACTACCAAATGCCTGAGAACTAACTGACGAAGATGGAGGAAATAAGAATGAAGTAAATAGTGGTGATATTGTTGTAACGATTTTCCTGAGTCTCTGGAAGTTAGAACTGGAGCTATTTTCTAGCCTGGACAATCCACAATCTCTAGAGTTTCAACAACATAGGCTAAAGACATGAATCATCTTGGATACAGAATAAATCCCTGCAATATACAAAGTTGGGAACACAGGCTGAATGAGCTGCAAGTGACCTTTCTCAAGCAGATGGAAACTGCATTGGAAGACAAAACTCCATGAGAACTAAGTATATGAATAAGAAAGAAAGAGGTTCATCTGATTTTGCACTCAACGAGACTCGGAGATTTTCCGGGTTCAATGAAATATCAATAGTACTGTCATTGCTCCTTCAAATTTCAGAACTTTAGAATCATTCTTTGATGTGAAGAGGTGAGTAAGAAGACAAAAGAAAAGGTTAACGCGAAGATGCTGATTTTTTACAACAAATGTATGGATGGCTTAGATCCCCACGACTAGTTGGCTGGAAGCTATTCCATTTAGATTCGTGGGAAAAAATGTACGTCCCTTTTTATACGTTCACTGGATATAAGTGTGGTAAATACCTGGATAATTCACAAAACTCTCGACAAAGATGCCCTAAACTTGAAGAAGTTCCAAACAGCAACAACAACATTTTATCTAAAAAAACTATGATAAGAACAAGAAGAAGACATCTGATCTCGACTCTTAACTTCTGGTTCAAAGGGAGACATCTATAATGATAGTGTTAGTAATTTTTTTTTCTAAAGCGAAAAAAAAACATCGCCGTTGTCAAAGAGGTGGCTGCAAAGGAAAACTAAATACCTTGCTGGGGCAAATGGGACAAAACACTTTGTCAGGCTTAATTAGAACCTTTCCACCAAGATTAGAGTGAAATTTAACTTAGTAGAGAATTATCTTGTAAATAAGAAAGTATTATGCAGAATAAAGTAAAATTTTGTATTCGGAAATTGATTTTTAACATTAAAGAGAACACTAAAACATGTACATACAAATATTATCCCCTTTATCCCTGTATCCGTTTTAGAGGACAGGTCAGATTTTTTATATAAAATATAATTTTTTTTAAATGTTGTTATACTTAGTTTGCTTAGACTTAATAAACTTCAGAAAATATGATTCTTCTCATATTTGAACAAAATAAATACATTGGGATAAAACAGGTTCCCCATTGGGATCAACTTTTGCAAAACCTATTTTGTAGTAGACCTCTAATTCTTGAAAGGAACGTACTTACAAAATTTCAATTTTGTATGTATAAATAGATTAAAAATGAGCATATTTTTTATAATGTCCTTCCTTAAGCCTTCACAATTCCTCTTGGGGCCTATTTTAGCAAAATCCTTTTTTAGGGGACCTCTAATCCTTGAAAATAACATGCCTATAAAATTTCAAGTTTGTAGGTCTTATAATTGAAAAACGGGGATATTTATGTGTAAAGCCCTTTAAGCAATCCCATTGCCAATTGAGAATCAATTTTCGTAAAATTCCTTTTGTAGCGGACCACCACTTCATGAAAGGAACGTGTCTACCGAACTTAAAAATTGTAAGTTTAATAATTCGACAACGGCAATATTTATCTAAAACGCCCCTTAAACATTCGCAACGACACTTGTGGGTCAATTTACTCAAAAAATTCCCTTTGTAACAAACCTCTACTTGATGAAAGGAGCGTGCCTACGACATTTCAAGTTTGTTGGCCTAATAATTCAAAAACTGGAATATTTAACTATAACGCCCCTTATGCTCTAACAACGACCATTGCAGGTTGAGTTTCGGGAAATTCGTTCTTAGCAGATCTCTACTGCATGAGAGAAACATGCCTACCAAATTTCAAGTCTATATGGCTGATAGTCCCGGAGATATAGATTAAGTTTGAAAACTTTTTGAAGATATACTTAATATTTGACTATCTTTGCCCAATCATGAAATTTGATAATTTATCAAAATATTTCTTGTAGAACAATAAGTACAAGTCTAAGCTCAGTTTGTTGTGGATTTAATGAAGAAAACCTGATTGCCTTTATCACGTGATCCTCGGGAATTTAGTCCATTAAGTACTGTTTATGATAATGACAACTTATAAATTGCGCAATGAATTAAATGTATTAAGAAAAAAATTTAATTAAAGCAAAAATAAGCACTGTAACAAACAAATACGCTACATCCTCTTTTTTGTATTAAACCAGTATAGTAAAATAAAAACTGACAATCTTTTCCCTTATAGAGGCAGAAAGGTCTCTCAAATTGTAAGGCATCACAAAAAAAAATTATTTCAAAAACATTTACAAAAATCATATTTTTACTTATCCACTTCAGAAAATATCCGAAGCATATTGCAACCGTATGAAATCTTACATACATATTGATATTCCAGGATGTTAACCAGATATCATCTATTTTCCATAAAATCAATCATAATACTTGAAAAAAATTTATTCATTCATGTGGTTCGTCATGGATTGAATCTTAAAAAAGTGCGATCAAAATGTTTTTTTGAAGTTATCATTTCACAATATTCCTTTACGAGTTAATTTATTCACATGCAATTAATTTTCTTTATGTTTACTTGTCATATTTTTGAAATGGAAACTAACCATTTCCAGTGATATAGCCAATTTATTCAATTTCAAGATGGTATCTAATACATATTTAAAAGCTATGTTATAAAACCTCGATGAAAGTTTCAGTCTTATCTGAGTATTTTATATTTGACAAAACTTGACGTTTAACTTGATAATAGCTCAACTTTTATGCCAAATAAAAAATAAAAGTTTTTTTAGCATTTTTTTTAATTATACATTTCTAAGATAATCTGGTTTATTTTTGTTGTAAGTTTCTGATACATTTTGTTTATTATTTTAATATTGAACTCTGTGTTGTCTCTACCTACGACATCTCTTCTTATAATTCCGATATGTCTACGTATATATTTTAGGCAAATGTTGATCAAAGGAATAACTGCGGAAATCGTTTTATAATGCAATTCAGAAGCAACAAGGCGCACATTTGAAACTCCAAGAAGTATTGAACGCTTTATGTATGCATGTAGCAAGATTTAAAATAACGACAACATGAGAATCAATGCTCAAATTTCATCATTCTCTGTGTCCATAAATTATTCAACAGCAATTTTGATGAACCCAGTGATTTTATAATATAATGTGTTGAAACTTTTCTGATATCTCGGTGAATTACTTTAAAATTTAAAACCTAACTTGCTTTGACTGTGGACAGATTAAATCAACATTGAGAAATGAGAGATTAAATTAAATTTTCTCCAACTCTATTCGTAGATATAAATAATTATCGAGATTTATGTGATTCTTGAAAGGAGCTGTATCATTCGATGAATCGTAGTTTAAATGGTTATTCCTTACTGACGTACCATAGTTAAATTCTTAAATAATTAGAGCAAAAGTTTTGTGCTCAAAGTAGGTTTCAATTTTGAATGTTTGATGTTGTATATAATAGTATTGGTTATCTTTTTAATCGTTTAGCATATATAATATTTGGGCATGTAATGTATTAAAAAATCGACTGACCCATTTATCATGATATCTCTATAAATAATAGGCCCATAAAATTGAAATTTGTCAGGCATATTTTTTTTATTCACTATAGATCAGCTAATATCGCTTTTTGCAAAGATCCATCTCCGAGGAGGAATTGCGTGGATTTACAATTGTTATCTTAACGGTGTCTGATTTGTCTGTCATACGACCCATTTCTTACTCCTATCTAACTAAACCTGATAATTTTTAAGCAAGCCCTTATACCCGTATTAGCCCTACATAAGCATCATTTATACACATTTTGTCGTCATTTCTGACCAGACACAGAATTTTCCAAATATTCTAGTATCCTGAATTGCCTTTGGAAGTATTTTTTTCACAATATAAATGCTATATAACAGTGCTTCTCTAACTTTTTGAACTACGACCCAATTTTCAATCATTATTTTCATCGCGCCCACAACAACAATACATTTAATTCAATAGTAATATATATTAGCGTAAATCTACAACACGACTTTAATTATAAACGATATAAATTATCAAGTATTATATAAAAACTTTGTATATAATTTTATGACATGCCCATAAGGTCATTGGTAATTATTAAACTTGTTCTTAACTCAGTACTGTTAAATTAATTATGAAATGCATTGTGCAGTACTCGTACATTTACAAGAGTATTACATCAGCGCAAATGTGTATTTTTTTATTATGCCAATTGTATTTTGTTTTGCTTCTTTTCTGTAAATTAATAATGTTTTAAAATAATCTTTTGTTTTCAACTCTTCGATATACTTGCGTCCCCCTTGTAGGGTTATCATGCCCCTAAGGAGACACGCCCCACAGTTTGAGAAACGCTGCTATATACTGTTTTACATAAAATTTCTGTCAATTCTTTAGGCAGTATGAAAACTGCATCGCACATAACCTCACCGTTAACACTTTAAAAAATTTTCACCTGTGGACGTGGCTCAAATTTACAGATATCACTCATATTGTAAGACAATTGAATACTTTTTTTTAGTTATTGTAACATAATTACAGTTGATGAAAAAAGTCCTTTTAAAATTTGAGATGGAAATTTATTATAATAAAAACAAAACATTTAATAGTCTTGCTAAAATTGAAATTTATTTTCTCTCTTCCATTGATCAAACAACTAATAACAGCATAGATGCCAATATATGTCGAAATAGTGCAAATGATATTGCTTTTGACTCGTACAATTGTATTTGCGTTACCCCTTAAGTGCAAAAGCCAGTAAATCTGCACAATAACTAGGGGGATTATTCACTAAAGTGATTAAAATTGTTTCATTTCTCAAATTATCTAGGTAATCTGTGGATTAGCTAGATAGTTTGCACATTACCTACTAGACACTCTTGAATCTGCTCATTACCTACTGGGCACTCATTAAAGTGAAAATAGGATCTTTGATGAAACAACAGCAACTTTACCGTACGTTTAAAGTAAATACTATTTATTTATTTTTTATATCTAAATACTTAAACTAATACAATCAACAAATTATATATATATATATATATATATATATATATTTTTTTTTTTTTTTTTTTTTTTTTTTTTTTTTTTTTTTTTTTTTTTTTATTATATATTATAATATATATATATATATATAGTTGATAGAATTACCTGCCATTGCAAAACTCCAATGAAAGAAAATCAAACGATTTGCCATATAAATATAATTAAGGAAATGAATTACGAAATATATGTTAAAATAAAAAAAAATGTTATCGATTAGATTATTAGTTCTGCTATTAGCAATTGCTTCATCGGTATGTGGGCAGCTATACTTTGCAATATCGGAAATTTTAACATTTAATTTGTTCCCAAAAGAAACTGGTTGTAGCGTAATTGAATTTATAATAAACTAGCTAGTATACCCGTTCCTCGCACGGGTGAATTGAAAAATTAAACAATACAGATTGAAGGATAAAGAGGTTTTTAATGAGTTAATTTTACTTGAATTGAAAATTAAACAAAAAAAGGCCTTTTCTATACTTTATTGTTCGAATTAATTGGAACAAGCATTCTTTTCTTGTCTGAATTGGTATGTGTTTATCAGTGATGTTACGAACCACCTCAAATCGGTTATATCTTCTTAGATGTACGAGTAATGTGATTGATCTACTTTGACTATAATTTACTCGTTTGATTGGTTCTGTGTATGAATTGTCCAGTTGTGAGCTTTTCAGTGCGGCAGCTGGTGGTTATAATTTTGCGTTATTTGTAACACGTATTACTTGAACTTGTACTGAGACGGGTATTACTTTAAGGAAACGTTCTAAAATAATCATTCTTAATAAACACACTTCTATTACTGTGAGAGATACAGCAACAGGAGTTAGTGTGGGTACCTTAAGTGTTTCTAGAATTTTAAGAACATTTCAAGATTCCGGAACATTATCTTTATAAAGAAAAGGAAAATGTGGACTCAAACGGAAAACTACTTCAAGAACTGATAAAATTCTAATATGAACTTGCAAAATAAGTCCAAGGAAGATGAGCAAAGACCTTCAAAGGGTATATTGGATTATGGTGTCAAAGTGAGCCTCTCAACTATATTAAAAATGCTTCTGGAAGTTAACCGTAAAACAACGAAACCGCAGTAAAAGCAATTTCTAGTACAGGAAAAGGTAAAAAAAAAATTTAAAAAAAAACGTTTATAACATTGCCAAAATATACTGATCTTGGACTATTAACGATTAGATAAAGAGGGTTTTCAGTGAAAAAACAAATTTATTTGTGCAACGTTTTTAGACGAAGTGAAGATGAAACTCTGCTACCAGATCATACCCAACAGACTGTAAAACACCCTTTAAATAATTGTTTTGAAATTTATTTCACAACAAATGACACTAGAAGCTTAGTTCCTCTTAAAGCCATGATGAATTCTACCAAATACATTCAAATATTACGCAGTAGAATGGTTAGAACATTCAACATGACTTCGCTTGTTGTGATATTTCAAAATTGGTCCAAACATTTATGAGGGAAAATACAATAAAAGTGCCTTATTGACCTGATAATTCACCAGACATAAATCCTATGGATAATTTATCCCATAATCTAAAAAATGGTATAGCTAAGATGGGTTGCGCGACAACAGAAGAAATGATAAAAAGTACTCTACAAATGTGTTTCCAGGATGATGAAGTTTAGAACATGTGCATTGCATTTCTGCTACAGGAGGATATATTTAGTACTAATATAGAGGTGTTTCGGTCTACTTATGGTATGTAATGTTTAAAAGCTAAGGTTTAAGAAAGAATCCTTTTCTTACCTTTTGTCCTAATTAATTCGAAATGAATAGTATCTCAGCTGAAAAATAAATCATATTTGTTAAATTTGAAGTCTGTTGATCTAATAGCTGATAAAAAGTATTTTTTTATTTATAACGCACCGTAACGCTCTTGTGGGTCGATTTTGCGAAACACCTTTCCTCAGCTGATCTCTTCTCAACAAAACTCACACATTGCTACAAATTGTGAGTAATGATCACTCAAAATAGTGTAAACAATTTATACCTGGATGTGCAATACGTTAATATTACTTTCGGTTATATTTATTTTTTGTTAAAATTGTAATATTCACAAGCAATCCTGTTCCGGACAAAAATGGAGATTGAATGGAAACATGTTGGCGATAGAGCCCAGTTAGCATCATTTTTAGGGACATGTTAGCAACTTGGCAATTAATTAAACTGTGCAGAAGTTGATATGCTGTAGTGACACCTGGTGGGGTAGCCGTGACATACAGGATAGCACAAAAATCTTTTCCACAAAAAAATACATATACATGCCAATGCCAATTTTCATAGTGATCGGTTGAACGGTGTGTTGGAGTGAAGCGAGGTCATATATACAAACATTCATATATATATATATATATATAGAGAGAGAGAGAGAGAGAGAGAGACAAAGATTAATTCAAGGAGTCTTTTATCGAACACATTTAATGTTTCTTTCACTCTATTTCTGAATGTTTAGGATAAATTATTCGAAGATGAATTCCTAACAGAAAGAAAATGAAAGAAGCAAACTTTTGAACTTTAACGAAATGAAAACCACTAATGCGAAGAATACCTAGTTCACCCATTCTCTGCCATCTACGAGATATCTCGTAGTTATGGCTGAAATTTTAGATGTTTACATATCTTCATTTAAGATAAGAATTATTAGAAAGAATGAATATGAAAATTTATAAAGCGCAAAAAGCATATTAATTTTTAATTTTTATTATTAAAAAATTTAGATTATTAGATTATAACTGAATAGTTTTACATATATCTTAATGTATTCCAAAAATTTAAAAAGAAATATTTTTATTGATGTTCCTGTATATGATGAGCTTCAAATCAAGGATCAACGCAGAGTGATAGGTTGTTAGGACACACTGGACAAAAATACCTAGTCTCCTTACGGTTTTCCTTTTTTTGCTGTTTACACATTCGACATGGTTTTGTAGGTATCCTTTTTTTCTATGGGAGGACGATTTTCTAAGTAATGAAAATCAGTTGTATTTGCATTATAGTTGTTGCTTTCTCCTACATTGCTGCCACCGCCAATCAATGGGTTCAAATCTAATAGGAAGATATATATTTTTATGTGCGCCCGCGGGATTATAATGTTTTTTCGAAGTGGTCCGCAAGGTCATATGTGTTGGTCACCCATGTTCTAATGCAAACGCATTTTGTTGAAAAAACTACGAAGGAGCTTCTTCTCTGAACTACCTTTTGAACACACTTAGTAATCCGTCAAAACTCATGAACCCTAAGTGTTTATCTTTAATTTTTAGAAAATGCGAATATTTTTCTTTCTTTTTTCTATTTCCTGGCAGCAAAAAAAACACAGGGATTAATAAGTGAGCAAATTGTTATCTTGCTTCATTTGCCAGTATCACTTGATAGGATCAAGAATTGAGAAAAAAAATGGGGGATGTGTGTGTGGGGGCGAAACGGAGACACATCCAGCCCCCCAAAAAACTTTTTCTACTAAAACTAGCTGTCGTGTAAGGGTTAAGGCAACTAGTTCATAGGTTCTCTAAGAGGCGGAATGGTGGTTTAGGGAGCTCAAGAAAAATTAAATTTAAGTTTGCGTTGTGTGGAAAACGTTAGGGTTCCCCGAAAAAGATTATAAAGTAAACTGTTTATAAGCCATCCCCCTTATTATGAAAGATATAAAAATATATAATGATTTTTACGTGTTAAAAAATTTGGAGTAAAAATTAAAAATATTACAATAACGTTTTTAGAAAGATACATAAAGAACCAGTAATGAAAAACTTTCGGAATCTAGCCATTACATGCAATAAATTGCATGAAATAAGGACTATAAAAGATTCGTACAGGTAATCAATGGTTTAGTCTTGTTTTGTACATGATATCGACATGTGAAGGGAATGCAACAATAATTTTTACTAGCTTTGAACACACACACAAAGCAGTATTTTCTTTGTATTGAAGGAAGATAAGCATTTCATTAGTTCACCGATCTCATTGAAAAAAAAATGTATTTCCTTATTTTAATGCAAACGTTATAATTTGGATAAATACCACTTCAGATATCAAATGTTTCACTTATAGATTTTTTTGTCAACATTTACCATTAAGACAGAAACGTTAAATGGATCATTTTTCTATTATGTATCGAAGTAGAGTTATTTCACTTGGGGCTTACACGGGCAAGTTTGGAATATAAAAAGGGATGCAATAGGGCATAGTTAGCTTCGGGGATCAATGCTTTAACTGTTCATTGCACTACTCACTTGCTTTTACCTACATTAAACGTATTTTATTTAGAGTGAGTGAGAGTGAAATTATCGTCACACTGTAAAGATACACATGACCTATTGGTGATGGAGGTCTTAATATTGCACCATGGTCAAGTGACGAGATAGACATTTCAGCTGGAACCCCTCTCCTAACTTCCACACCACACCAACGGGAAGACATTTGAGCCTCTACAGATTTTCCATACATCAGCCCCTGAACACGGTGGGCATTCAGAGACACCAGGATCGAACTCATGACATGTCACCCAAAAATCGTGACCTTGTTCTACCATGGCCACCGTTTCATTTAGAGGTGGCCTTAATTAAATCAAAATATATTATTTGAAAAGTCTCAAAAAACTAATTTTATTTCGATAAAAGTGTTACTTCTTTCATTTTAACTTTATTTAACCAGAAAAAAGCCTTATTTTCCCCCAGCGAATTGACAGCTGTGCTTATGGCTATCACATTTCACAAAATATTCCATTCATGCATCAGAAGAGGCATGAAACATTCCTTGGATTTCACATTTTTTTTTCTTTCAATATAATTTCTTTAAGAATTATCCATATAAATATTTCATTTGTAATATTGAATATATGCAATATTACGATTCACAGTTAAAAAAATGCTTACTTTTTAAAAAATTTTATAATCATGAAAAACTTTCTAATTTCGGAATAATTAAAAGCCTTAACAAATATGTTTAGTGGAAGAAATAACAATAAAGAACTTTGACTTGTACAAAATAGTTGACCTAATTGATTAAAGAATGAAAATAAAATTCTAAACTTTTTAAATCCTTTAAAAATCATATAAGGTGGTATAATACATGCAGGTGATTCATTACGATTATAAAGAACAAAAAATGCAATTAAAAACTATTTTGAAAAAATCCTACTGATTTCTAATTGAAATTAAAATTAAACTAATTAGTGAAAGAAGCAACAATAAAGAACTCAGACTTCTCGCCTCGTGCTTTCGCCACGCTATTAACTTTAATTTAATGCATAAATATAACTATGCAGCAACTAATGTTTAATTTAAGGTATCCGACTGGTTGCGACAACTTCTTTTTTTTAAAAATAAATTAAATGTAAAAAAACTTTTTTAAGAACAAGCTTTTATTTAAACGCTCTAAAAAGAATAAAATAAACTTTTCCTTTAAAACTTTTTTTACTATCAACTTATAACGTCATTACACAATTTATATGATATAAAAGCTTGTCGCAATATTTAAGTACTCATATTTACTTAGTTTGAATTTTTAAAAACCAAAATCAATCAGGTCAAGTTATTTATTTTACTTGTTTATCTACACAGGTAAATCTGGCGACAAGCTTTTATATCATATAAATTGTGTAATGACGTTATAAGTTGATAGTAAAAAAAGTTTTAAAGGAAAAGTTTATTTTATTCTTTTTAGAGCGTTTAAATAAAAGCTTGTTCTTAAAAAAGTTTTTTTACATTTAATTTATTTTTTACTTTTTAGTTATCGCTGGACAGGTTTCTCAGCCTGTTCAACTCATTGAACGCTGGTTCGCCATCCCTGGTTTAGCTGAATTAATTCTCAAAATGGTATTAGACTAAAAACACAATTTTTTTAAATCCGTAATTTTTAAGCAATTTTTTCAATCTTCATGCAGATTTCGGCTAACATTGTTCTACACACGAAAAAAAAGCTTTAGTGAGATTATCTTCATAAATGATAAAGTTATTAAATGTTCAATTAAAATTTTGACTATTTTTGAAAAACTTAAAGAATATATTATTTATTTGAAATATTTTGAAGATAAGGGATGTATTTCTCTAGCATATTAGAAGAAAATTTTAATTGTTTATTCAAAACTTCAAAAGGCATTTAAATATTTGTATTAATCAATAAAATGCTTAAGACTAAAAACGCATTTTGTAATCAAAAAAGAAAGTTTTATCAAATAATGATAATTTTTTGCTGGACATTGAATATCTTCTACGTAAGAATCTATTTTTTTTTAATTGCTCAGATCATCTTTAGAAACTTGATTTTGAAAAAATCAATAATTAAATTCAAATAAAATTAACAGATTCTATTTGTAATTAAATTTAAGGACACATGTCGTAGTGTGTGTTTAGATTACTGGTGATAAAATGAGGTATATTTAAATTACTCGTAGGCTTAAAATTAGAAAATTTCTTTAAAAAATTACTTCATTTTATTGTAAAATTATTTTTTTAATCGAAAATATATTGCATTTCTAGATAATATTTTTCTCTTATTGTTTTCCTAGCGGATTCCTTTTTGATGGGTAAGATACATTAAAAAAATGATCTTTCCGATTCTGTAATTATTTTTTGTCTGAGTTTCATAGATTAAAGTTAGATAAATTATTTAAAGAATTTCTTCAATACTCCATCTCACTTGGCAGCGTTGAGAAAGGTATACAATGTACCAATCTACTTAAAAAATAGCTCGACTTTTTTTTGTTTTGAATTTAAATCCAAGGAAATAGATAGAAATTTGTAAAAAAATTGCATACGTTGTAGAAATTAGATTGTTTTTACGTTGTAGAAATGTAATTATTTTTTAGACAAAGTGAATTAATACTGTCAATAGCGCAACGTTATGAAATTCCAGTTTGGCTGAAAACCGATTTTCTACGCCAACTTTTGTCATTGTTGTAACAATAAAATTATTACAACAATGCAGATATATCCAAGTTGGCGCCCAAAACTAGTTTAACGTTTTTAATTAATATCTTTTTAATTAATTGCAATATCGGAATATAAATGGTCAAAACATGCATTGTCATCCAAACTAAACGTGCATACAAAATTTCAGCTCAATGGGAGGAAGATATCAGCTTCAAAATTGAGTTGCAAGATTCCACCCGAACAAATTACATACATACATACATACATACATACATACATACATTGTAAGTTAAATAAAAGCTTTTAAAAAAGGAGATATGGGGATTTTTTTTGTTATTTTTAGATTTGATTAGTGCATTTTAAGAAAAATGTGCTAAAATTAAGAAGAGAAAAAGAAATTATAATTACTAAAATGTGTAAAAATTGACAAAAAATAGCATAAACGCGGTCCATTCTGTGCCAAAGGTATATGAACAAATTTTCAAGTTTTTCAATCTAATGTGTTGCTATATTGTCATTTTTGAAATGACCTTCAAGATTAGAGATATTTTCTTTTTTACAAAAACTAGAGCACTTTATCTCAGGTATTATATGAAATTGCTTAAAAAAACAGCGATTATATTCACATTGGGACTGTAAATTTGTAATAAAACAGTGATTGATAAATCTGAAAGTTAAAACAATTCTACTATTATACAGAACTTACAAAAAAAACTCAGTTAATTATGTTCAAAACTTTTTAGCAATCACTGACCCCGTTTGATTATTTTTAAAAAATCACATTTCCAGTAAACCGCGTTTTAAATTATGACATCTTGGTTAAAGTAATGACATCTGCTTTTACTAAAACACTTGTAGTTTTTGTTCTACTAAACGGAAAATAATAAACTTGGTATTTTTATAAGGCTAAAATAAAATGGTCCATAAAATAAAAGCATAAAAAATTTGTCAATTCTTGGCAAAATTCACAATTTTAGGGTAGTCGGATACCTTAATATACACTGGTGTCCAAAAGTTAAGCATAAATCGTAAAATGCGAAAAACATGGAGTAAATATTCGTAAAATTATTCCAAATTTCTTGCGGATATTAATTGGGTGAAGAAGAAACATTGGGTTTATGCAAAACTTTTCAGTCAACTACGTCCTGCGCGAATTACCGGCGCATGTCGGAACGCGGAGAAACCGATTCACGCAGCATAGGCAGTTCAGACAGGTTTCCGTGCAACTGCTGTGTGAAGGAATGTTGTTAACCATGAAACAAGGTGAATGATGGCACAAAGACGCCAATTGGACACGCTTACGAAAGGAAGAATCGTTGGAATGCTGGTATCCTCACGATCACGAACCGAAGTGTCTCGAATTCCAAATGTCGGCCAGTCTGTGATCTCAAGACTGTGTCAAAGGTTTAAAGGAACGGGAGATGTTAACTGACAGCCAGTATCAGGTCGACCAAGAGTCACAATCCCTCTCCAAGACCGTTATCTGGTAATAAGTGCGCGACGTCAGAGGGGCAGTACTGCAAGAGCACTGGGTTCGGCACTCACAGTCGCCACAGGCATACGAATTTCGAGACAAACTATTTACAGAAGACTCAATCATGCTGGCCTGCATGCCAGAAGACCAGCAGTTTGCATCCCCCTCACGTCTGCGCATAGACGCGCTCGTTTGAACTGGAATTTGAAACCTCAACTTTGAAGTGTGGGAGAGTGGGCCATGTGATGTTCAGTGACGAGTCCCGGTTTAGTCAGAGTAGTGATTCTCGGCGGGTAACGATATGGAGAGAACGTGGAACACATTTTGAACCAAGAAACATAACGGAAAGACATCATATTCCATCAAGGGAGTAATGGTATGGGCAGGCATTATGATAGACGGCCGCACAGACCTCCATTTTTTACACGTGGTCTGTGACTGCTTAAAGATACAGAGACGAAGTTGTTGAGCCTTATGTTCGCTTGTTTCGTGGTGCTGTCGGTCCTGACTTCATATTCATGGATGATAATGCTCCATGTCACCGAGCGGTGCTGATTGGTGACTTCCTTGAATCGGAAAACATCCAGCGCGCCTGCGAACTCCCCTGATTTAAATCCTATCGAGCATGTATGCGATATGCTCGGGAGACAAATTGAAGCCCTTTCGCACCCACCAATATCCGTTACAGAACTGAAGAGAGCTCTCGGAGAAGCTTGGAACCATTTGAGCTCACAACTCATTCATCATCTCATAGCAAGTATTGTAAATCACTGTGCAGTGTGCCTGGCTGTCAGAGGGGACCACACGCCTTATTAAACTGCAGCATCAGTATTTTATTTAATGTTTTCTTTCATTTTTTCTTTAAAGTGTGAATCCTTGCTATGCTCAGTTTTCTTTCAAACTGCTACTTTGGATAATAAAATTAATTGTTATCATTCTTTTGATTTTCTTCCTTATTTTATAACCATTTTACACTCGCATATCACGTTTCCTGCCCCTTTTTGATTTACAGTTCCTTCTTTATTCACATAATTATCAATTATGCTTAACTTTTGGACACCAATGTATGTATGAAGCTGTGTGGCAACGCGGACTTAGGTTGACGTGCATTAAGTAAAACTCAAGAAATGATTTCGCTATTTATCAATAAAAATACTTATTGGTTTTTCTCAGATGGCTTGCAAAAAATTTACGTCTGGTTTTTTTCTTACCTGAAATTTATTACAGCAACATCTGGACTCTCAACATCGCTCTCAGTACATATAAAAATAAGGTAGGATTGATTATTTGTATTTTTGAAGTTAAGCCTACGAATTTGAATTGACAATAACAAATGTAAAAAGATTATTTTTGAAGGGAATTACGAAAATTTATGTACTTTTTTTCCTCAAAAGCTGCGAATACTTACTTCTCTAGAATAAAATTTTTACACAGTAGATCAGGAGTCAGCAACCTTTTAGCTGCTGTGCGCCAAACCAATCAACCAATATGATTCAGCATACCCCACAGAAGGAAATTTTTAAACAATTCGATTCCCGTGATGATGCATGCAGAATTAGAGATTAGAGGTCAATGTAATTTAAATTTACAGTCTTGTTATATATAATTTTGCATCCTTTAAATATATTTATTAAAATAAAATGTAGCAATTTCTTCAACAAAAATAAAATAATTTAAATTGTACATATGTTATATATTTTTAAACAGATTTATTAAAATATGAAATAGACAACATAACATGTAAGTATTTCCCTTCATTACAGTTAAATAAAAAGATAAATATAAACATTTTAATGTGAACCTAGTGCTTGCATCGCTCTTCTTTCATTTCGCCAATCAGGGTTACATTGTATGACTTTCAATTTGACACGATTCTGAGCATTGAGTTGTTAAACAATTTGCTAGTGTATATGAAATATTTTTCATGTGAGGAACGATTTTTTACTTTTATATGTAGAACCGAACGGGAAAAGAAGAGTACATTCAATTTATCTCATCAAACTATTAAGTCTTTCTTACAAAGACATTCAATACTTTACAAAATAGCGTAAATATATCTTAAGTTATCTTTCAGATTTTTATCGTAATTCCGTAAATGTCCATATATATTGGAAGATGTTTTTCGAATAAGGTTCATTATACAATTTAACAACTTCCATCCAATCAAAAATTGACAAGTTTGTTGAGTAGTGCAGAGTGAAAATGATAATTGTATTGCGTGCCACATATAGCACGCGTGCCATAGGTTCCCGACCCCTGCAGTAGACTATATATATATATAACACTTCAATAAAGCACACTTCATTGAAAAATTTCGTATTTTTCTTAAAAATTAAAAATAATTATGATTTTTTTTAAGGGGACATGGTACGATTTAATCAAAATATTTTAATTGAAGGATTTTCAAAATTTTTTTGGATACCTCCTATGTGTGTATATCATGTAAAACAGATTTTGTGCTCAAAATTTCAAAAAAAAAAAGCTAGTCATTTAATTTTTTAAGGTAAAAACAAAATTTGTGAAGTGATTTCAAAATGCTACTCCTCCTGCAAAAATTTACATACGCGCATGAAATTTGATTTACAAGTACGTCAAACTATGCATAACAAAAGTTGGCATGGGTTTTACGATACCATGATTATTATTCGTACAATACTTCTTTTTATGAATGCTTATTGAAAATTCCTTAAAAAATGTACAAATTCTGAGTTCAGTTATTTTTTTAAAAATAAGTATTGATTTGATTAAAAAATGCATACCAATTTTTTATTACATGGACTATTCGCAATAGATAAAAAAAAATACAAAGCATTAGAAAAAAAGCAGTAGAAAAAAAGCCTTAGCATTTTAAATGAAGACAAACTATTTATTTTATCTTTCCGAGATAAAGTTTTGATTTGCCATAGGGGTGTGAATAAAAACGAACGCAAAATCTATCATAATTCTGTGTTTTTTAAGTTTAGAGGTTTCAAATTTTGTCAGGTTATAGAAAACGATATAAAAAATAATTTAAACTACAGAAATTAAATTTGATTTTTTGACCGATTTTTGACAATTGAATCGTATTGTGTCCCTTTAAATGTCCAATTTTTTCTCCTAAAATTTAGTTTAAAATAGTCTTATGTAAAAATATATACCAGATATATATATATATATATATATATATATATATATCTTATTCCCTCCAATAAAAGGTGTAAACATATTAAAAGTATGCTCACTGAAAATCTGAGGGCTATACACATTAATTAATTTTTGAGAAATATGTACATAAAGTAACAAATTTTACATTTTGTGAAAACAGGCTTTAAAGTTAAAATTTTTAACTTTTGAGGTTTTACTTTTTATAGTACTTTCCAGAAGCATATGAAGCATTTACTTTACCTTCTGACACTACAAAAGACTCTTCTACTTTCCTTTTTTTTTCATTATTTTTAAAATTCTAGGCTTTTTTTTCTCTGGATTTTGTGTGTGTGTGTTGGGCCACACGAATCCTACGTGAATCTAATTTTTCGAAGCATGACTCACAGTTTTACTCGTAGCTTTGTTTAGAACCCCCAATTTTTTAAGGTAATTAATTTTGCTACACGACCCATATTGAACTGTGCAATAGCCATATTTACCCCTAGCTTTTTAGTTTTTATTTCCACAAACATAGATTTTGGAATACTGACCATTTGGTGTAACTGGCTCACATAGGAGTTCTGAACCTTTTCATGCAGATATTTTTTAAATAAAATAGGATTAATTAGATCTCTGAAAATTAATTAATTATGGTATGTGGCACGTGTGTTCCTGTTTTGTGATCATAGTGATTTTCATTGCATTCAGCTTCTGCCTTTTGAAACTTACATTTGAAATTGCGTGCTAAGAAGTAGCTTCCTTTTAAAAAATAAATAAAAATACTTCAACCAATTAAATTTCTATGAAACAAACATAATTTTAAAACGAAGTATTTAAACTTTCAAACAAAGTAAAATGTTGGAAATAGATATTTTTCGGAAAATTTATGGGCCACGCAATTTATAAACAAATTTTCAGCAGTAAAGCGAGGATACAATATCTGCTAAGTTTATTTTTATAATTAATTTTTTGAGTATGCAACTGACAAATAGCTTGTTAGACATGTTAAGTAATTTAGCCACCTAGTTAAACGCAAGCTGACAGCTGCAAATTGCTGCCCTGTTACGCGCATGAAAACTAAAGAAGATATAATTGATTTTGCGAATTTATTTTATATATCATATATAATTAAATCACAGATAAAAAGCCGCATAAATTATAATTGAAAATTTCCATATTCATGAGTGAGTTATGAAATATATATTTCCTTACATTTTTTTTCTAAATTAGTTGGTCTTACATTATAATATCCAAATTTATAGAAAAACGTTTATTTTTCTAATGAAACGTTTATTTGAAAAACAGAATCAGTTATCGTACTTTAATGACTCGTAGAACTAAAAATAATTCAAAATATCGACCTTTATTTAACCTTCGAGAATAAGTCCTATTGGATGAAAATCAATATTTGCAATGAAGTAAAATGAAATTGAATGTAAAATCCTTTTAAGATTACAAATAGAAAGCATTTAAATAAATAAAAAAAACATTCTTAAACAATTGCTATTTCACCTCTATTATGCCCCACAGTAAATATCAACTATAAATTTATAATACTTATACGAACAATGGACCAACACAAAGAATTTAAAATTTTAAATAGGCTTAGAGAAATACCGGATTTAACATTCAAAATATTTTTCAGCTTAAAACAGCGCTGATACGAAATGTTATTCATAAAGCTAAACATATCGGTTTTATCAGTTAAAGAAAAATTATCACACAATGGTTACATTTTGGAAAGCAAATCATATTTCTTTCTTTCCGTGCAAGTGTTTAAAAACATGCAGAAAAGTTGCCCGAGTTGTAAGCAAACTCAATTAAAAGATAAAAACAGAAACCCGAAAATGAAATATGAAAATAGATAATGCTACTATCATTATCTTCTCTCTGAGAATGTAAAACTTTGGATTCTAAATTAAAGTTTTCCACAGTTAAAATATCGAATTAAATCCCCTTTTCCCTTCCAACAACTTTTCATTCCAGTGAATAACGGATAGAAAACAAAAGCTGATATTCGCTACTTTCACATTTCATTATCCAACTATCTTTTCCCTTCCCACTCTCCCTCTCTAAACTGTAACCGTGTTTATGTTAGTACGTTTCTACAAATAAAACACTTTTTCAAGAATCTCAAACCCCGCAATGGTGAACAAACAAACAAATATATAAATTCATTTTACTTTGTTCCCTATTATCAACCCGGAAGAGGATTTGTAACAAAAAGTTTAGAGGGGGAAAAAAGAACTCTTTAAATGAAAAGAATAATGAAAAAAGCACACCAAGCGAAAATAAAAGAACAACTCTCTGTTAGGCTTAATAGGGAATTCCCGCCAAAAAAAAAAGGAAAAAAAGAAAGAAAAAATAAAACAACAACACAACAAAAAAGTAGAGATGGGTTTGCAGAACAGGAACTTCTGTTTTTATGCAGCTGATGAATTCGAAATGAGTTAAATTTATTGTAAACAACCAGTTCTTGAGGAAATATTTGCTCTTCCACTTACGATAACAACATGAAAAGAAACGGGAGAAAAAACTCTAAATCTTGTTTGTGGAAGATTTTTTAATGTCTCCTTTTTGCCCATTGTACTAGATCCCGGTTTTCATTTCAATTGTTTTCACTGGAACAATATATTATTTTCATGCAAATGAATTGTCCAAGATCTAGACCTCTTCAAAAAACACGCTCGGTTTTTCTTTTATTGGTTTTATTAATGCAGCTTGTGATAAATGCTTTTCACTCTTTTGTGAGATATTTGACATTTTTTTCACAATTAAATATATAATATGAAATCGCAATGAAAATTTAGAAGAGAATTTGTCGAATGCTGCTTAAAAAAAACGTCATTTATTTTTTCAGATACATTTTTTCTTAATTTAATTTAATATACTATGATTTAATTTAAGTAAATTACAAGGCATAAAGAAGAGCTATGGCTTAATATTAATAACTGTTTTCAGTATTTCTCTTCTAATAACCCTTGCTTTTATTGATTTTAAATTTGAATACATTGCAATGCAATTCTTCAAGGATTTCTATAATTTATAGTAGTTATTTTTTTTAAAAAAAATTAAAGAAATATACTTTTAAGAAGATTTTAATCTTACACTTATATTGTGAGTGTTGAAAAATACATTCTATCCAGATTCAAGAATATGCTTTTATCAAAGAAATTGTTTGTTTAGTGATGAGAGCTTATTTATTGTTCGTTTTAATTTTCCTTCTTTTAAAATCTCTAAATTGTAAGTTTTACATCATTTGGAGAAAAAAAATTATTCTAAGAGTTCTATTTTTTTTTTTTTTTTTTGGTATAGATGCACTTTTAGAAATTTGCTTGCAAGCTTATTTTCCGTTGGTTCTACAAGTTCCATTATTTTTTTTTTGTAAATACGCATTTTAAGAAATTCGTCGGTAAGTTTTTTTTTTTTTAAATTTTTTTCACGTTGTTTTTTTATAATTTTAAGTAAATAATTTTTCAAAAATAAATAAATAAATAAAGTTACATGCTAAGTTTTAGAAGTAATAGCTTTAACATCATCGAGGGGTTATACATAAGTATGTAAGTGTGTGTGGTGGATTCACGTCAACTTTTTTTAACCCTACCAACCTTTTTACATGTCGTTTACTTCTACTTTAAACATTTAATTCAGATGAATTCCAGAAATACTCTTTATTTCGATAACTAAAATGTTTAATACGCATTATGCCTTTCTCACTCTACTTATGTTTTGAGCTGACACCTACTCAAATTGTGCACAAGCGTACGGTCCCTGTACGATCATGGCTTGGAGTATTTAAATATTGGACTGAACGCTTGATCATAATAAATTAAAGCTGAAAATAGAAATTGCCTTTGTATATACACTGCTAGCCACTTAAAATGCAACACCAAGAAGGATCAAAGATATCACAGTAAAATTTATTTGGCAGATAACATGTTGTATAAAGATCAAACGATTTAAAACTACAGCCTCATACAGTCCTGATCTCGCACCAAGTGATTTTAATCGGTTCTCTGCTTTGAAAAATAATCTCACTGGCAAGAGCTTTGGAAGCAACGCTGAAGTCAAACAAGCCGTTAAACGCTTCTTCCGAATGCAAAGCACAGATTTATTCCTGGAGAGCTTTTTGAAGCTTATCAAGCGGTATGACAAATGTCTCAATGTACTTAGTACTTATGTAGGGAAAAAAGTTATGTCTTATTTTTAATATCTCATTCTATATTTTGACTGTCGCACACAACTCTGACCACACACAGTCGACTAAGGAAACTTACCTCACCCTCGTACCTATAAATACAACTTTTTTGAATATATTATACTTTTTGTACAGTTTTAACAATTTGGTTAATTATATAGAGATATTACAAAAAAATTTAATTCTTATTTATTTATCATTTGGCTGAAAAAGCTGCATTATAAAACGGTTTGTGTATTCACATAAGGAACGAATATTAATTAATTTCTCTATGAAAGTGAGAAAAAAAATATGCTAGAGATAGTGTAACATAAAATTTCTAGTAAAACTGTGACGGATCTATATGGTCTTCCACTGACCTTCTCTATATTCTTTAAAGTATTTTATTTATTTCAACCAATCTCCACTGGGAGCCAAAGAGTGATTTATGCAAATGAGACATATTATATAAGTTCGGGTTAAAGTGAAGAGATAGAAGGGTTATGTTAAATGAATTGAAGAAAGGTAGGTCAACACACGGTTGTTGACATTCGTAGATAGTAGTTACGTGTGGAGCTACGCTGGGAAAAGTAGATTGAAGCTGGTAAAAATTCCGTGTTACTGAGTGTGGATCCTTCTCCATTCTCCTATCCAGTGAACTAGGCAGATATCATCACGACAGAACAGCTGATGATAAAAGATAAGGTCAGTGATTTAAAATATTGTGAATACTCGTACATGGCTTAGCTGTAATTGTGCGTGTTTAAGCTTTCATAGATTCAGTTTCGATTCTGTTGTTCCCCTAGTAGTAATTCCCCTTTTCGTACTCCACTTTATTTTGTTTCTCTTAAATTTGAATCGTGTGTTTATATCCGTCTGTGATTAATAAGAATCAATAAATATAGTGATTTGCAATTATGTCTCATGATCCTTTAAGTCCGCCTACACGTCCAGAAATATTTAATGATAGACGGGGAGATGGTAGTCTAAGGGGTCGCTTTGATTCACGACAAAACTACATAAGTAAAACAATAAAAATATTCTCACATTGCCATTAGCAACATGAGGCGTGTCTTCCCAGTACATTACCAGATTTACATATGATAAGCCACAAATGTCTTTTTTAGTATATCATTGTTGTATCTCAGTTAACAAAAGATTATTAAAAAAACACTTCATTTATTTTCAAGTTAATTTAAATGCCAATCACGCAAAAAAAAAAAAAAAAAAAAAAAAAACCGTTTTAACTTACATGGCATTAATCACAAGAATAATAGTAATAAAATAGTTTTTGTGTAGTGTTTTGTGTATGTGCATAAAATGTCTTCTAGTGTTGTTTTGTTACACTAGGTGGCGTTATAACATTTGAAATGCACAATTGGCCATTCCCATTAGTAATCTCTGAAACATACAGACATTAATTCCGTTATTTATTAAATTCCATTGATTTGTATCCATTGTTGCAATCTATATAATTAAAAGTAAACTAATACAAGTACTATATATACAGTTTTTATGAAGGCCGTGCGAGAAACTCCCAGAGGCCACATGCGGCCTTGAGGCCATGGGTTCCACACCTCTGGAATAAGCTACTATCGACCGACAGTAATCATAATAAGAGGCTAATTAAAGAATATAGTAATCGTCGGGTAGTAATTTATCGTCAATAATATATAGATTATGTTAACTAATCTGTATTATTTATTATCTATATCACCTGTAAGTGTCATTATGGTACAGCATTTGAAAGCTGGCAAGGAAGAGAATATGTTTTTTTTAAAGTATTGTGACAAAAGATATTCAAGTAAGGAAAAAAAATAGTATACCACTAATACGAACTATTTGTTTTAGAATCGAGACAGAGAGAGATGGTTGAAACATTTACTCAGTCTAAAAATAACCGCATCGATCAAATAACTAAAAAAAAATTCATTTAAATGAGAAATTGATCCACGTCATTTTCCAAGAAAATTAATTCACATTCGATATATCTTCCTTTATTAAAAAATAAAAGAAATTCTCTGCGAAACCTGTCCTTTCTTAGAAGCGGGTTGGAGAGAGAGGAGATTCGAAAAAAAAAGATTTTAAATTAAAATTGGATTGCGAACTGTAACTATTTTTGCCTTATATAGGGTTAATGATGTAGGAATCGTTTATGTAAAATACTGTCAAATGGCAATTTGAAAATTGACATTTAATGACATAATTATTCGAATTGCTAAATCAATTAAACACACACAGATCATTATAAATTATAAGATCTTTCTACAGCGCTTTGCTTATTTATTGTTCGTGACATTTTATATTTATAGATGTACTTTTTACAATCCCTCAGTCAGTGTAACTCTCAATTTTCAGAAATAAATGCACTCAATTCCGTTTTAACAAGTTTTTGATTTAGAACGAGTTGGGAAAAAATATACTTCTATACATGACTTATTCGGATTTAACTCGTTGTACCCAAATTCTATGGGGAAAAAATTGGAGACTTGGAGGAAATTGGACATTGGAGATGAAGGGTGCTGATTTCCCGAGAGTTTCTGTGAAATATTTGGAATATAATAGTCATGCCCAAAATTTCCGGAAATGCATAAAAACTTTTTAAAAAATTATAAAAAACATTTTTAATTGGTATTAATAATTATTATATAAAAAAGTGTACACATAAACTTCGAATTCTGTATTCATTTACATATCCAGCTAAAAATACAAAACAATATATTAATTATTCATTTTTAGAGTATAGCTTAAGGAAACATAAGGAAACGTTTTTATCGCACAACTTAATTGATTGTTAATAACTCGAAAAAATTTATATTAAAGGTTTTGCAAATTTAAGACTAACCAGTACCCTACAATTTTCATAATTACCGATTTTTTTTCTTTAGCATTTTTCGGTGGTTCATATCACAGAGAAGCTTGCCACCAAATTTAAATTCTATTAACAAATTAGTTTCAAAGGCATTTGAAATTTTCTGAGTTATGATTTTGCTTTCGGTTTCATTTTAAAGTATTTTTCCACTCTTAAATTGAGTTAATTAAAAATATTTGTGTGTGTGTGTGTGTGAGCACAATCAACTCTTTTAGTGTGAAATGTGTTTATTAGTTCCAATTTTCATTACTAAGATTATTTCTGCTTGGTTATGTTTTGAGTTTCTCGAATTCTCTCATAATTCATTAATTAAAATTAATTTCAAAGATAAATTTTTCATTTAAAAATAGTTTATATAAGTAAGAAGCTTCATCATTAATTTTTTCGTGTGTTGAGTAAATGCCATGGTCAAAACATTCTCAGGTTGCTGTGAGAAACAATATTTCAAAGAGGGAATAATATTGAAAATGATGAATGTAAAAATTAGTCTTCAGCTGACACTGCAATTGGACTTCCGTATACAAGTATTGCAGATAAAACTGAGTATTTCCTTGATGTACCAAAGTACATTATACTAAACATATTGTAGTACTATATTATAGTGTTTTAAAGTTGTACACACACACACACACACATACACAACAAGAGCTAAAACTTCCTAAACTTCCCTGTTTAAAACTGAAAAAAAAAATATTTCATGAACAAACCTGGCTTGTTTAGCTCAACTTAGTATCATTATTATTGTGTACATAAATGTTTTGTGTTTCAAAACTTTTGTGAAAATATTAGGTTAAGATTAAATTGTATTAACTGTCGTCGAAACAAATGCTATCAATATTATGCAAAAATATACTTTAAATTAAAAAAATTATTTTCAGTCATTTTTAATTAAAATAGTGTTTTAATGTAGAACATATATTGGAAAATAGCATATTTAAAAATTTGAGCTTTACGGGCATTATAAGTTTTTGCTTTATGCCTTTACAGACTTTAAATGCGTTTTTCTCAGACTTTCAATTTAAACCCCCGCATAAGTATATTCTAATCCCTAAGGCATTTTTCGTGTTCGTCATAGAGCCTTGAAATTTCTTATATATACTCCCAAACGTATATTCTATAAAAGTTAGTATGGGCTTAGGGCTGAGATCTCTAGTTATTCTTTTAAAAATTGCTTAAGTTACTATTTTAAAAAAATTTGTGTTTTTTCCAGATTTTTCTAGAAAAATAAATTTTAAAAATCAACAAGGGAATAACTTTTAAATCCATACTAACTTTTGTTCGCAATAATCTAAGAAACATAAATAACTTAAAATGACAAACAAATTTTAAGAAGTGAGCATTTTATAAAAGTTTGAAAAAACTTCAGAAATCCTTATTTTTTTAAAATTGTAAGGTAATGGCTCGTCAAACTGACTTTTTACTTTCAGAATAAATGTAATAATATAATCTGAATATAAAACATAAAAATTTTTAATGTTACGGTATCAATTTTTTTTTTTTATTTTTTTTTTTTTTTTTGCAAAAAGGTACTGTGTAGTCTTAAGATCTCAAAAAATAAAATAAATAAATTAAAAAAATAGTTATTTCTATTATTGTTCTCCGTGTATTGATTTCTATAATATTACTAATAAGAGAGGAATATCAATAAATACATGGAGATTTATCTGCTGCTGGAGTAACGATCACATATACATTTAAAATATTATTTATTGTACATAAAAGATTTCATTTTTGTATTACTCAACTATTATATATTTTTGTTTTATAAATATGATTACATAATAATGTAAAAATTTCACATAAAAGTTTGGTTAAGAAAAAGCAATAAATAAAAAAGTGTGAAGATTTTTTAAAAATTTTTCTGCTTAAATAGCTTAAGGGCTTATTACCTTCTTCAAAATATACATTCGATTAAATAGCTTAAGGTATTCAAGTACTTGCGACAACTTTTTTTCGAAAAATGGAGATATGGAGGTCTTTATATGTTTTTTTTATAGTACATTTTAAGAGAATATGCTTGAATTATATATATATAAGAATAGAAAAATTAATTATTATTATTAAAATGTGGAAAAATTGGTCAAATTTACAAAAAATATACGTGAACGGATTCCTACGGTAATGGATTCTTTTTTGATGTAATTTTGTAATTCCTTCCCCTTCCCCAAACCACTGTATTTTTATTACACTAACTTAGTTCAGAAATATAAATCATTTTTTTTGGCATTCCAAAACGCGAACATTGTAATTTTTGTTTAAAAAAATTCATTTATACTTGGATGTATGAACATTTTCAAAATATTTAGCCGGTATCCTTTAAAAATTATACAAGACATACGAACACAAAAATCTAATGTTTACTTAGGCAATGAAAACATTTTCTCAATGGGTATAAAAGTAGAGTTTCAGTTTAGGTGTTGTCCTCGTCAGTCATGGTTCAAGATTACAAGGTTTGCCCTCGAATTACTTTAAAGCGTGAGGCTAATAAAGACTTGATCAATCTTATTTTCAGACGAAGGATGTATAAAATTTTATTTTTTCCTTTACTTTCTGGAATCTCACTGATCTGTATATATGAATAGTTCATTATCTTGTTAGCCTTTTCAGTGACAACATATGTTAATGTTATTTAACTGAAAAAGAGTGGAGGGTAAAGCAAGGTACATGAGAATCCTGTGCTAAAGAGTTGCTATTTCGCAAAACTTCTTGTTTCTTAAAGGTTAAAGCAGCATTTCGCAAACTATGGAGTGCACGCCCTAGGGGGCGCGAGAATATCTGTCGAAAATAAAAGATTATTTAAAAAATTAACTAATTTACCGAAAGTAAACAGACCAAATACATTTTTACATATTAAAAGATAAAATACACATTTACGCTGATATAACACACTAATAAATGTACAAGGGGTGATCAAATGAAAAGGTACGAAACGACATAAAAATGAAACAGTTCAATATTTGCATATTCCGCCTAGGGAGAATGTAGCGAGACATCTCGGGATGCCATTGGAGACTCTGACTGGGATCAGATCATGCGCAGGTGCCCGCATGCGCAGGAGAGAGCAAAGGCTCTTATAAAAAGCGGCGTCCAAATGATGCGAGCACAGAATGACTCGAGCACAGAAAAAGCATTAACTCCGATGTGTACTGTGAGACACTCCGAAGCCTACGCAGGTCCATCAAGAACAAAAGACCGGGGCTGCTCACGGAGGGTGTGGTTCTGCTCCATGATAACGCGCGTCCCCACGTCTCCAGAGTCACACAAATGGAACTGGACAAGTTCCAATGGGAGACGTTGGACCATCCGTCCTACAGTCCGGACATGTCACCCTGCGATTTCCATGTGTTTGGTCCACTGAAGAAACACCTGAAAGGAAAGCGCTTCAACTCGGACGACGTACTCAAGGACACTGTGAAGGACTGGGTCTCGTCCCAGCCACAGGAATTCTGGGAACAAGGAATCCTGCGGCTTGTTCATCAGTGGGATCGTTGTGCTCAGGCCTATGGTGTATATTTTGAATAAAGTCTATATTTGTACCCACCGTGTCGTTTCGTACCTTTTCATTTGATCACCCCTTGTATCATGATTGCACAATGTCTTTCATTATTAATTTAATAAGTCTAAGTTAAGAACAAGTTTTATAATTACTAGTAACCTTATGGGCTTGTGATATATAAAATTATATACAAAAATTGACTCTTATCTTGATCATTTGTATATTTATAAGTAACCCCTAGACTGCCGATTAAAAATTACGTGATTCACTCTCCAAAGCCACCGTTTTCTATGTAGACGCGCGTATGGGATGTATTGGAGGGGAAGGGAAATAAATAAACCAATGTTCTGATGTAAGTAATTCCTTTGCAAATACTGTTAACGTCCTTTTATTTTTATTCCAAGTTCATTGGAATAATTTTATGGATAGCAGTGCTCAGAAAAGATCGTACTTCGGAAAAGACGTATATATACATCCATGGCATTTAACGCTTTGGTTGAACGAGACGTTTATATACGCCGGTGGTACTTAAGAGGTTACAGCCTTATAGTGTAGCCTTAGCGTCAATGTATACTAAAAATTTCAATAGATTTTTATTGAATGGAAAGGAGGGGGAGGGGTTGCTATGAAAATTGCGATTTAATATTGGGTCGCAAATATTGAAAGTTTGAGAAGCACTGGGTTAATACATTCATTTTATGGATTTATAAATTAACTTTGTTAATATAGTTGATAATATTCTCAATAAAAATTTTTCCTAATATGGAATTTCAAGTATTTTTTTTCCATTGAATAAAAGCGAAAACATCTAAATAATGCAAAATAATTCGTATACCTTCACTTACTCCGAAAATATTGAACAAAATTTTTTAAGGGACCTTATACTAGATCACTCGGAATAAATTAGAAATATACAACGAGATAGAGAGTGTGACTTTAAATTTAGTCTCAATTTAAACACAGTTTTTTTAATCTTTTTTTTTTCATTTGAAGTTTTATTAAATGATAAAAAAAAGTATTCGCAATTAGAATATTCTTTATAATTTAAGCTTCTTTAAAATTATTTTTAGTCTAAATGTATCTTTAATTATTATTGAACATTTATGAGCAATTTAATTTCATTTAAAAAATCGAATTCCAATAAAAACTAGGATTTGTCTTTATAAAGGTATTTTACAACCCAAAGAGGTCTTCTTTTTGGTGTCATTTTCTTTTCCTAAGGAAATAAAAGAAAAATATCAGGCATTCTGGAAGATTTAATGAGAACATTCACGAAGCATTCACTAAAATCATTACTTCAGAAATACCTCTTCTATTCAATGTGTTTGATGGCTGTACTCATAATACTTCATTTAATTCTCTAAGAGAATATTAACTATTCAAAAAGCCATCAGAAGGAAGTCTGAAGATATTCAACTTCGATATTAAATGACGCGGAGAAAATTAAATTTTCTAAAATTAATATTTACTTTTACAGAAATATTTGGATCAATATTATTAATGCACCTTTGAATAAGAAGACGATACTTTGGTTTTCTTTCATTCGATGATAAGTTTTCAAAGGTTTAAAAATGTAATATCTTTTTTTTTTAAGTTTATTTTTGTAATATTTGTAAGTCGGTTATTTTTTTATACTATTCATAAAATTGCAATTATTTTTTTGACGAAAAGTATATTTGCTTTTTGTAAATTGTCTTCATAGTTTAATGCATTTTATGATAAAAATGGTTTTGGAATTCTAATTTAAATCTTTTTTTAAATGCATCTATTCGTACATTTTTTTTAAGGCAAGTGTCGGCAAACTTTTGAGAAAAATGAACCAAATTGAAGGAGACTAAGGTATCAAAGAACCATTTTCTTGTATACGCTTGCGTAGCAGGAGTTTCCAGTAACAATCGTGATAAAAACTATTGTATACTCCAAAATTCTCTTAAATATTATTTGGAATATTTTAGAAAAATTAACACATTTTTCATTCCTTCAAAAACTAAAGAATATTGAAGTATTTTTATTTCTTACATTCATTGTAAAAGAACAACCATTGTCAAAATATAATTCTATTAGAGATTTAATTTTTGAAACTTCGAGATATAGAAAAAAATCCCATACCAATAACACTGTAAGAGTACTGTGTTTTAAATTTTCATACTTACACTAATAATACGTTTTTTTTTATTTAAAACTCTTGGCCGGTAGCCTAGTTAACAAGGTAACGGATTCATGGTTGGCGTGTCATGAGTTCTAGTCTAGTTCCGGTGAAGACCGGCTATACAAAGCGGGCAAATTCACAATAAATATGTTGATGCTCAAACATGCTCCCTTTGGTGTGTTGTGAAAATTAGAATAGAGGGATGCCAATTCAGGTGTCGTCTTCGTCACTTGACCATAGTTCAAAGTTATAAGGTTCAACACTAGTAACTCCTTATATATACTCTTCATATCTATATATATAAAGGAGAAAAGCGACTCACTGACTGACTGATTGACTGACTGACTGACTAATCACGATATCTCTGGAACTATTCAACCTACGTACTTGAAATTTGGTAGACATGTTCCTTTCATAGAGTAGACATCAGCTAAGAAAGGATTTTCCGAAATTCGAAACGCAAGGGGCGTTACGGGGGTTAAGGGCTTTAATAATAATTGTTTCCATGTTTAAACTACTTAAGGGGGTCACTTCACGCAGCCTTTTCCCTATCTCCGTAATGTTAAAAATGACCAAATTTAAGGAACATTTTTGAAAAATTGACAAGTTGTACAGTCATGAATTTTTTTGTGTAGATTTATTGTATTGTTTTTATTATTTTAATGAGAGCATTTTTCAAAATTTTGATTAGTTTTTTTTAAAAAAATTCATATGTGGAGTAACACGTCAAAATTATTAAAACGATGAAAATTCTTGTACATTTTAATCCATAAAATTTTTTTGAATAATTTTTTTGACAAAATCTCTCATTAAAATATTTATTTGTATAGTGTTAACATATGTGCAAAGTTTCAAAGCTATAAATTAAGTAGATTTTTCAAAAATGTTCCTTTTGTGTTGAAATTTACACTTTTGAGAAAAAGTGATTTAAAGTAAAAATTTACTATTAACTAATACGTACCAGAACCACAACTTGGATTTCTGGTATCATATGCAAGATCATCTTCTTGTCTACATTTTAATTGTTTGTTTTTAGTTCTAGCTTCTTTGGTTCATTGTAAAACTGCCTATTTTGCTTTCTTAATATGCGCATGATCTACTTCTTCCAACGCTCGACATTTGTAAAGCCAGGGTTTGAATGTTTAATACATCTAAAACTTTTAATTTGGTAATGAAACCTTGATTATATAAAAATGTAGCTTCAAATACTATAGTTTTTAAAGTTCCTAATTGTATAAATACAGTTTTGGGAACTATAAATGAAATACAATTTAAGGTTTCATTGAAATTTTAAGTTTTACTGTGAAAGCACGTAAATAAAAGTTCAAGACTATAGAAATCTCTAAATACTTTTTTAATGCAATTGCTAATTGCAATAGGTGAGTTGTGTTAAGCTTATATGTGTCACCTTTCAGTATGAACCTATTATATTCACACCACGAATCACCTCCCATGGGGCATAAGCCGTGTCGTATTTTCAAATCTGTGGAGAGTTTATGAAAAAAATATAGCCCAAATAGTTTGCATCATGACTGACAAGTTTTCTGAGTTGCTTCAAATAGCCACGCGAAACATAGTATCTTTACAATTTGTCTATTCCTGCATCTGTTAATCTATAACGACCTCCTAGAGATTTTTTGTCCACAAGATTTTTGCCTTTAAATTTTGATTTTAATGCTCTGTCATGTCTCCATCCTTTTCTCAACATGACCAACACATTCTAATGTTTTAATGTTGACATCTTTCTAAGGTTAAGATTCTAAAACTGCTTTGTATGCTTTAAAGTCCTCATCACCCAAATATTTTGTCGCAATTAGTAAATCGTAATTTGTGTATCGTAAATTGTGTCGTGCCTCTGAGCAATGGAAAATACAAAGTGCACCTTCAACTTTCATCCCCCTACTACTTCCGAAGTAATCTGCCGAACACTCAATGTTATGTACATTGTCGTTAAAATTACTTGAGTATTTCCTCTATAGTTTTTCGGCATCAACAACTTTCCCAGTGTTCACACTAACTGCTGTAATACCATTCAGAGAAACATGACCCCTTTTTTGCCAAATGCCATAGACAAACACCGGTACAATAGGACTTGCATTATTAAATATCATTTCGACAGCAGTTATATATATAATACCATAGACTGGCTACTTTCTGTGTCGTGTTATTTAATGCCATGCATGAACTCGTAAAACCACTTTGGTGGACGTGACAATTCATAACTCAACAAAATATTTTCGCAGTTGCTTCTCTTTTCCAATAAAAATAATAGCATATGAAAGCCCAGTGTTTACTTCATATAATTTTGTATCTTTTTGATTAACTACTGTTTTAGTAAACCTGGTATTAAGAAATGTTTGAATAACATCACAACATGTCAACAACTTTAGAACCAAACTTTGGATTTGGCGACCAAAATTTATGTGAATACCTTGTTTTTTACATTTTATTTATAATAAATGTGGTTTCAAAGCACAAGAAAACAGTAGAATGTTCATTATTTAAAAAAAAACTTTCAAATGAATCTAAAAGGAAACATACTCTTTATTTGACTTACCTAACTTAGCTTTTAAAGTTGAATTATTCATGTATAATATGAATTCATTATTCTGACTTATGACGCATTTAATTTCTGGAAAGTTTGGGTTTTTGTACCTTTGTTTCCAAACTTTATTATTAAACGTTTTATTATTAAACATAAACATGTTAAAAAAGGTTTTGATAGAAACAATGTTTCCAATAGCAGAAATTCGTAAAATATTTGAAGAGGTAAAAAACAACACGCGAGTTTCCAGAAAGTAAACAAACAGCTACAATTATTCACTTCACTTCTTTCCTGAACAAGTTACGGATCAAAATAAATCCTTTTAATCAATTTAAAATATTTGATGAGGCTGAAAAGTAGCAAGTGTCTTTTGTTTTGAAATGAAAGGGGCGTGGCAATCAGCTGGTTTTGGGTTTGACGGATGTAAACAAATTTTAAAAAAAATATTAAAAATACTTCTAATTCAACTAGAACAAAAATTTAAATTGCAGTAGAAAGAGAAAGAGTGGTATTTTATTTTTCAATCAAAATTGAAAAATCGATTTTTGGATCGACTTTTGTGAAGTGACCCCTTAATGTACAATCTTGAAATTGGGTAAGCGGATTACTTTCAGAGAGTAGAGATCAGCTACAGAATGAGTTTGCTGAAAATCGACCCCAAGTGGCGTTGCAGGGGCTTAGGGGCGTTTTAGATAGTTATTTCCATTTTTAAACTATTTGACGCACTGTCTTTAAATTTGATATATAGATTCCTTTCGTAGAATAATGATCAGTTACAAAACGGGTTTTGTGAAAACAGACTTCTAAGTGCGTTGCGGGGATTAAGGGGCGTAATAGATAAATATATCCGTTTTTAAACTACTTCACCTACCTGCTTGAAAATTGGTAGATAAGTTTCTTTCATGGAGTAAATATCCGCTACAAAATGGGTTTTTTAAAAATTGACCCCCAAGGGGTGTTGCGGGGGTGGGGGTTTAAAGGCGTTATAAATTCGATTTTTTAACTATTAGACGTACAGTCTTGAAACTTAGTAAGCAGATTCCTCTCATAGGGTAGAGATACGTTACAAAATGGTTTCGTGAAAAGTGCCCCAAGTGGCGTTGCGGGACTTACGGGCGTTATAAATAATTGTTTATGTTTAAACTACTCAATGTAATATTTTGAAATTGGTTAGCAGATTCCTTTCATACAGTAGAGATCCGCTACAAAATGAGTTTGGTGAAAATTGTCAACCAAGTGGCGTTGCAGGGCTTAGGGGCGTTATAGATAAATATATTCATTTTTAAACTGTTTGACGCACTGTCTTTAAATTTGATAAATAGATTCCTTTCGTAGAATAATGATCAGTTACAAAACGGGTTTTGTGAAAACAGACTTCTAAGTGGCGTTGCGGGGGATTAAGAGGCGTAATAGATAAATATATCCGTTTTTAAACTACTTCACCTACCTGCTTGAAAATTGGTAGGTAAGTTTCTTTCATGGAGTAAATATCCGCTACAAAATGGGTTTTTAAAAATTTGACCCATGGGGTGTTGCGGGGGTGGGGGGTTTAAGGGGCGTTATAAATTCCGATTTTTTAACTATTAGACGTACAGTCTTGAAACTTAGTAAGCAGATTCCTCTCATAGGGTAGAGATACGCTACAAGATGGGTTTCGTGAAAATTGCCCCAAGTGGCGTTCCGGGACTTAAGGGGCGTTATAGATAATTATTTCCATTTTTAAACTATTAGACGCACAGTCTTTATATTTGAAAAAAGATTTCTTTCATAGAGTAGAGATCAGCTATAAGAAGGTTTTGGGAAAACAGACCTCTAAGTGGCGTTGCGGGGATTAAGTGGCGTAATAGATAAATTTTTTCGTTTTTAAACTAATTGACCTACCTGTTTGAAAATTGGTAGGAATGTTTCTTTCATGGAGTACATATCCGTTACAAAACGGGTTTGGGGAAAATTGACCCCAATGGGTGTTGCGGAGGGTTAAGGGCAGATATAAGTAATTATTTCTATTTTTAAACTATTAGACGCAGAGTCTTGAAATTTGGTGAGCAGATTCCTCTCATAGGATAGAGATGTACTAGAAAATGTGTTTTGTGAAAATTGACCCTAGGTGGCGTTGCGGGGGTTCAAGGGCGTTATTGATAATTTTTTTTTGCATTTTTAATTTATTGGACGCACAAATTTTGCTAAGCAGATTCCTTTCATAGAGTGCAATTCCCCTACAAAATGGGTTTTGTGAAAACAGACACCGAAGTGCGTTGCGGGGGCTCAAGTGGCGTTATAGATAATTATCCCCATTTTTAAACTATTAGACGTACAGTCTTGAAGTTTGATAAGCAGATTCCTTTCGTAGAGAACCGCTACAAAATGGGTTTTGCGAATATCAACTACCAAGTTTAATTTTGGGAGATTAAGAAGCGTAATCGGTAAATATTTCCATTTTTAAACTATTTGATCATCCTGCTTGAAAATTGGTAAGCATGTTCCTTTCATGGAATATAATTCCTCTAACAAAGAGTAAAACGAAAATTGACCCCTAAGGATGGTTGCGAGGGGTCAAGAAGAGATACAGAAAAATATTCCTGTTTTTAATTGTTAGACCCATATACTTGAAATTTTTTAAGCATGTTTCTTTTGTTGAATAGGGAAGCACTAAGAATCTATTTTAAGTAAATAAAGTTCTGCGGAGTGAGTGAGTGATTTTGGGTTTATTGGCGCTAGAGCCGATTTCGGCTATACTGCGCCAAACATTTGTTTTAATATCTGTGGTCTAGACGGGAAGAGAGAAAGAAAGAATGAATTGAATGACAAGAAAGAGGGTCGAAAATAGAGAAGGATCACTAGGGTACCCCGGGTTCGTGAAGCCCGTGTTTACCAAAGACAGTAAACCCGTGGGAAAAGATCACTAGGCACCTCGGGATTGTGACACCCGTACTCACCTAAAGAAGGTGAGTCCCTGAGGGGAAAGTTCTGCGGAGGGGTGCAGGGGTTACTGGGACGTATCGACACAAAAAAAATCCTTTTTTCGAGCTACAAGGACTATAATAATGAAATTTGGTTTGCATTTTTCTTTTGTTGAATTGAAATCCGCTAAGAGAGGTTATTTTGGAAAACGGGTTCTCAACACACACGGGATTACGGGATATTGATAGTAAAACTTTTGTTTTTTCCTGTTTGATTTAGACTTGAAATTTGGCTTGCATGTTCAATTTACGGAGTAGAGATCCACCGCGAAAATTGGTTTTGCGGGAATCCACTTGGTTTTTGGGTTACGAAAGAGCAAACATCATTCTATACTTTAATTTTAGAGATTTTTAGAAAATACAAATTAGATGAGTTCTGCCCTTTTTATTTATCAAGAGGTGACAGTTACAGGTCTAAATATATTTTTCAATACAATCGATTTCTTAATGCTAGGACTTAGATATCAATAATTTATACATAAGCAGTAAAAATTTATAAAACATCATGAAATACCCAGCGAAGCGGGCGGGTAACAGCTAGTATTTTTATATATTCTATTGGAGATTTAGCGCTTCCACACTACAGGTCTGAAGTTCAATCCTCGGGCTGGGCAAGGTCCATTCAGCCTTTCATACCTTCAGGGGGTTTATAAATGAGTGCCAAGCTTGCTTGGAGACTAAACACTTGGGGTTTTCGCTTCAGACTGACCACCTGATCAGGTCATCTGCTCATGCACCTCAGTGTCTAATGGTTACGTTTCCTGAGATGTGCACGGTAGGCCTTGGTTTTCATGAGCTTTTACGCCACTGTAATTTAGTTTATTTTATTTGTGATTTAAGTGTTCTTTCTTTCCATTCATGAGTGCTCAGTTTATTTCTGAAAATAATCTGCCGGAAATCACTTTAAGAGAATTTTTTCATGGTGGCATTTTTACCAATCATTGGGACTTTTGCTGCTTTTGAACTAATTTTAATATTTTCATTGATACTCAAAAAAAAATTAAAAAGGAAACAATTTAATGCAGAAGTAGCTCACTTAAAACAGTCAAATGTTTAAATATACAGGGTGTTTCGAAACCAGACAGACAAACTTGTAAGGGATGGAGGGGTTACAGAGACGACTTAGAATTCCTCAGGAATCCAAAGTTGCAAATGCGATTGTAGAGAGTTATGGTGCAAAGAAGCAGAGGAAAGAAAAATAACAGCAACATATTAATGGGACTGGATACAATTTATTGAAATGCTGTACTACACCAAGTGTTTTAAATTACAATAGAACGTCGTTTACCCGTACGTTTATTATCCGGAGCGTCAAATATCCGAACCAAAGTCCGGATCCATTTTCGAACAGTGCAATGCTCAACATTTGTTTCCTGTGATGCCAAAAGTAACGGGAAAACCCAAGGTGAGGGATATATGAGAAATTTCAGCTGTGTGATTTAGTAAACATCTGCGCGGAATATTAGGTTAGTTTGTTTCCAAGTGAGGGGGTGTGTATGTGCTCTTTTGTTGAGTTTTATTGATGTAGAAACCTGGATGGCATACGATGCGGAAGGCTGCGCATTTCAAATGCTAGACGATGACGAGATTGTGACTTCCACGCAAGAAGAATCTGACACTGTCGACGATTAAATGGATGAAAACGAAGACAACGAAGTATTAGAGACAGTCATGGAGTGGTAAGAGCAACAATCAGAGTGCTGTCCTACTCAGATACTGCTGCTGAAGAGAATTAGAGACCTGCATTGCAAAAACGAAGGTGTACAATGGTACAGCGAAAAATAATAAACATTATTATTTTCCACAATCAAGGTAAAATTGCAACATTTCGCCCTATGTTGATCTTTCTTCAAGCACGTTTCCCGCATGTGATGATTTTCAATATTTGCATATTTTCCAGTATCATGTACTGCATGGATCGCATTCGGTTTTCGGTTATCCGAACAATCGCGTATCCGAACGGTGTCTGGTCCCAATTGATTCGGATAAACGACGTTCTACAGTACGACTGGACGCTTTCTTGCAGGCTTGACAGTAGCGCTGTTTGAATCTCCTTACGTTTTGAAAGATTATCCTCAGCAGTACTGCGGTAGATAGAGCAGAAGAGAAGGTCTCGTGAACATTGATCATGCTGGAAGTCATCATTTCTGTTGCGTTTCTCAAAGTAATACGAGCAATCCGCATCCAAACAAGGAACTGGTTGGACTGTCCAATGACCTCTCAACGTAACTTTTGGGCAAGGGTGGATAAGTGGTGATGGTCTTGTATATTGGCTAACAATGCCACCGGACCTATCATGCGTGGACTTTTTCTTCTGAGGTCACATACAAAGTTTCGTGAACGAGACTCCCGTTCCTTGAGTTGAAAACCTGATCGCTCCAATATCTTAGCAGCTGGGAGGATATGTAACATTCCAGGAATCTTCTAGAACGTAAAGAATTCCATGTAGTGCCGCTGCCAGACCTTCCAGACGATTTTTAGTCGTAAATTAGAACACTTGTTGTTGTACAATCTTTCAATAAAATATTTTCTGTTCTATAATGTATTGCTTTTTCTCTTCTTTATCTGCTTCTTTGCACCATAGCTTGCTGCTACGTTATTAGCGACTTTACATTCCTGTGCGATTCCGAGTCGTCTCTGCACCCCTTACACGCCCTACGAGTTTTTCGGTCTGGTAGCGAATCGCCCTGTATTTGCAACTACAAGTAAATTTTTTCAAATAATTATAAAGGAAAAAGATAATTAGAAAAACGATATTTTTTAATAAGATATAATATTTTTTAAAAATAATACATAGAGAGAGAAATCTTAAAACCACTTAGGCTAATGCAAATAGTCACACAAACGGTTACGAATCACGGTTTGCCAACCCGTGCTTTAAAAGTTATGTCATCTATGTATTGAAGCAGATGAATAATTACGCCAAAATTATACGCTATTAAAGTATTTAAACATAGGGTGTTTTTTTTATGTTTACATATTTTTTTTTCGAATTATTTATCTTTATTAAAAACTAGATTTTTATAAAAAAATCTTTGTTTTCTTTAAAAACTAAGTGAAATATCATTGTAAAATTATCATCCTGAGATTAAGATGATCCTGAAATATAATCACATTTTATTCGTAATGTGGTTTATAGATTAATAAGTTTTGTGTCTAGTATCACAATCCTACACTGTTCACGTGGCTGCGGTAGCATAAGAGTCATCATAATGGATCCAAAGTTCCAACATAACAGCATTTTATGCTTTAGACCTGTGGCCGCGGTAGCATAGTGGTCAATGTCACGTACTCGTAGCACATAAAACCATCAATTTTTGTAGAAAAAGTATTATTCCAAAGTTTCAACATCGCAGCATTTTCAAGCATAGTCCTGTAGCCGTAGTACCCTAGTAGTTCAAGGTCACAGACTCGTGGCTAGCGTGTCATGATTTCGAGCCTAGTATTGCTGGATATCATCCTTATAGAAGGAGCTGATACATGTTAAATACGTCGAGGCTCAACCATCCTCCCTTTTTTTTTTCTTTACTTTTTTTAAGTGAAAGTAAATGATTTTTAGAAGAAAAAACACGCACCTTTTCTTCACCCACCCTTAATAAATGGCGTAACAACGCGTGCCTGTGGGAAAAACAATGACACTGAGGAGTGAATTTCGTAAGGGGGGAGGCCGCTGTAGCCAAGTGGTCTAGGCATCGGATCGTGGCTAGCGTGTCATGAGTTAGATCCCGGTACCACTGAAGACCCGCCGTGTAGGGAAGCGATGAACGTTAAATCTGTTGAGAGTTCAAACGTGCTCACGTTGGTGTGGTGTGGTAGTTAGGAAAGGGAAGTGCCAGCTCAGGTGTCATCCGCGTCACTTGACCATGGTTCAAAATTACAAGGTCAGTCGCCAAAAGACCTAGTGTAGCTGAAAAGTGCGACGTTAATATTCACTCTCTCACTCACTCGTAAAGGGGGTTAAAGCTTCATGCACAGAGTGAGTACAAATGATGGACTCGATTTTACAAAATCATAGTTTCGATACTTCTTGAAACATTACAATAAGTAATACATGAATATTGTAAAGAGAGATATACCATGTTTTTGTTCCTACCTGTGAGCAACAGCACATTCAAGAACACCGTGATTGAAATCCAAACATGGCGAGACTGACAATGACAATGAAGAGTTTTTTTTTCCGGTTAAGGATTAAAGTATGCATGGGTTTTTTCAGTTATTTCGGTGCAGCATGCATTTAGAAACCACTACAGAAAGGAAACACCAACCAAGAAGAGCTTTCTGCGATGGTATAATTAATTTATAAAAACAGGTTGTGTGCTTGTGTTAAAAGAAAAGCAGTGACTGGCCAAGCGTCTCGGAAAAAGCATAGGTAGAGTGGAAATAGGATGTGCACGTTAAATCTGTCGAAGCTCAAACGTCTTCAGTTGGTGTGATGGTTAGAAGAGGGGGAGAGAGGGTGCCAGCTCAGGTGTCGTCCACCTCACTTGACTATGGTTCAAAATTATAAGGTCAGTAGTAGCTGAATTATGCGACAATAATATTCAATCACTCACTCAAAAACGTGGTAAAAATTAAGTAAATTATATAGGAATGCAAGACCTTTCATTAGCTCTTAGTAAATACTATATCTCTTATTTTCCTTTTCTTGTTGCTTAAATTTTCTTTTGTTCCCATGCTCATTTGTTCTGTTTCATACTTTAAATTTTTGTTCTTTTAATTTGACAATTGTTCTTGAGTGATAATTGATCTGTTTCATATGTTTGGATTGATCTTTCCATTACAGCCGTGTAACAACATGTTACATAGATATATTTCAAAAGTTAATAGCTAGAAAAACTCTTGATACACGTAGTTTTATTGCTCATTCCTTCACTCAAAATGATTTTTTTATAGAATAAACACATTCTTTGCGCATTAATATCTAAAAAAAGAAACATTTTTTTTTGTTTCACTCTTTGAATTCTTAAAATTACTGGACTAGGAGTGTAATGATAAGTTGGAGCACTTTCGCATTAAAAGAAATCTATCAAAATGCAATCAAAGGGCATTCATATTTCGTTAAAATCAATACATTTCACGCCCTCCTTTAAAAATATTTTTTTTTCTTTTCTGATCCATTTTGAAACTCATTAATAACCATTATTTGAAGTTTACATTTAAATACTTCTCCATATTGGTTAATCAAAGTCGATACGAATGACAAGAAATTAATGATACGGGCAAAATAATATGGTTGTTGATTTATTGGACATTTTAAAGGGTGCTGGGAATAAAAATACTCGTAAGTGTGATAGAAAATTATTAGAAAATTAATGGAGTGTAAATTATTCTTTGAAGTTATGAATAAAATATGAGTTTGGTTGGGGGGAGCATGAGGAATTATCAATCAATTATGAATGATGTTTGAAAACCAATGTGGAAAAGATCTTTTTTTGCATTTAAAAATACAACTTGGAGATTTTATGATTAATAATAAAGTGACGTTTCATATATCACTCCCAGTAAAACCCAAATATGTGCAATACATTACACAAATTTTGCTTTTACTGTGGAGTTATTGAAGAAAAAATACACGTAAAAAATTATACACGATGTGGTACGCTATATTTTTTGGCGAGGAATGTTTGAAAGAGCTTCACGGCATTATATCTGACTGTTTTATACGATGTAATTTGAGAGAAATATACAAATCTAGTAACGAAATGTCATAAACTTCGCAGAAAATCTTAAACATTTTTAATCCCGGAGAAGGCACGCACTTGATACCAAAGTTATTGGTCACGCGGGGTCACGAATCTACCCAAATACTTTTTTTGTACACACAAAAAAAAAATGTTGAACCAATGAATAATTTAATTAAGAGAAAGTATAATTACGTACTTTTAAGGAACTTTCAATCTTTCTTTAATAATTTGAGAGAAAAAAATCAATCAAGCTGAATTAAAATGTTTTAAATATGCATGCCCTTAATTATGGACAAAAATCACAGACAATTACAGGAATATTTGCAGGCAAAAATCTCATATTTTGCTCAAGTAATTGTGTTTTTTTTTTTGTTCTTTGATGATTGACAAAAATAATTTTTAACATTTTCTTTCTTCTGTCTTGTGGTTCACTTGTCGCTTCATATCTTCCTTGATAGGGTTTCTTAGATAGCATCACCATTTGATAATTTTTCTTTCAACTCAAACGTTTCATATTCATAGCTTTTCTCAAATTTACATTTGCCATCATGATTGATATCCATTTATTTCAACAGGTTCTTCCCTTGCTTGATCAGTTTCATCTTCATCCAATAGAGATCGCAGATGCCCATTTCTTTTTTTAAATTTGTATTTTGTTAATTTACATTTATGATGTGTGGTACAACACAGCTATAAAAACCACTAAGACGTTCACAGGGAAAAAATGTAGCCTATACATAGAAAATATTTTGGAACAAACGTGGTAGGGAGGGTATCTCAGTCACCCTAAGTACCTTATGATTGTATAAAATGTTTGCCACTCCCAAAAAAAACAGGGAAATATGTGACAAACACAATTTAGTTTCCATGAAGACTATCATATGAAGATTTCGTGAGCCTGGGGTGACTTTGTGCCCAAAGCGACCACTCAGCGACTAAAAAAAGTCTAGTTTGTATGTCTATAACATTTATTTTATTTTCATGTTTTTTCTCTTTAATGTTTCGGTATATAGTTTGGCAACAAAACCTCAGACCATATCCTCTCTGATTTGGGCATTAGATTTCTTTTAAATTAGTAATAATAGCAGCCGCAGATGAGTGATCAAGGTCCAGAAATCACGGCATGTGCCCTTTGTGTCGAGTTGTGGGTTCGATCGTGTTTGTCACTGAAGACCTGGCGTGTGGAGGAGCTGGTCTTATATCTGCCGAGGCTCAAAATCCTTATGTCGGTGGAGGTATAAGTTTAGAGAACGAAGTTCCACAATGTCATCACTCCACTTGCATGTAGTTTAAGTCTCGAGGTCTTTCCAACAGCCCTTGTGCAATTTTAAGATACAACGTTAATGAACAATATATTAATCCTGTAATAATGTCTTAATTTTATATAACTTTCAGAATCATGTGACGCATATCAATATTCGTCGCAAATTAGGCAAACTACAGTCTTAAGGCCAAGCTCATACTATGTTTGCATATAAACAAGCTTAGGTAACTTAGTTTGTAATGATAAAGGACCAAAACACAACTGATTTTTATTTATCTGCTATTTAATATTTTATGCATGTATGGTTACATACTTTGATAATTATTGCTTATGAGTTGCAAATAAGTACCTTGATACTTGAAAATGTATGAGACACACGAATATTTAAAAGGTCTTAATACTTTATACAGCCTTTTAGGTCATCAGTTAAGTTTTTAAAAGCACAACGTAAAATTTCTAGATTTTCATCTAAATTTATCAAATTAATTTTGATAACTGCTCTGGAAGGAAGCTTCTATATTTATTTTAAAGTTCATTGATACCTCTTAATTCACAAATAATTTCACATTTCAAAAATAATCCTTAAAATAAAGTATCCTAAAATTAGATTTTTAACAATTAAATTGTCAAGTTTTTGCCTTTTGTTTTTTCCCGCAACGTTCAGTTTCTTTCGCTTCCTCTATGGAGCAAGTTTTTTTAAAACTTGATTGGGGGAAGCGCTCAGAAACGTAAAGTTTAGTGTAGCTGTTGGTATTTAAAACTCTAATCGAATGAACAATATAATAAATCATAAGCTTTCAAATGCATAAAACTGAAGCTACTTCACACATAAACATGAAGAAGTTATTCTCGTGATATATGGTTTTAAAATACGAATAAATTATTCTTTGCAGTGATCTATTAGTTAAAGAAACAACTATTTTAGAACAAAATGTTCATGATTTTAATTATTCTCATTCAAAAAGAATAAAATATTATTTTTATAATTATTAATTGTATAATAATTAGTATTATTAATTATATGATGATGATTTTTAATTATATGATAATGATAATCAAATAAATAATTATTACTATTAATTACATAATTATTATTACAATTTACGTGATGATTACTATTAATTTCGTAATTAGTATTATTAATTATGTACTTGTTATTATTAATCATGCAATAATTATTAGTTTTATTATTATTATCTTTAAATTAATGTTCTATTTTCCTCAATGAATAAAACCAAAATTTATTAATTTATGCTTCGAATAATTACTGAAAAACTAATCTTATATACCTCTAATATTTTATATTCTTCCATCTTGATTGTTGTACATCTCAATTCATCCTTGCCAATAATGGGTAACACACACACACACACACACACACACACACACACACACACACACACACACACACACACACACCACACCCACACACACACCACACACACACACACATAATATATATATATATTTATAAAAAATTTATATATTATATATATATATATATACACACACAGGGTGGCCATAATTAAACTGCAAATGCTCAAGGGTGCTGGAGGGAAACCTAATAGGAATATTCCAGTGAAATTTCGTATCTACACGTTTCAGAACATGCGCAAGTCAAATATGCAAAGAAAAAAATCACCATTTTCGCCCGATAGATGGCGCTGTACCATGTTTCAATGGTTAACGATGGCATATATGCAAATTCTAAGCCCATCAAACAGTATAAAAACAAGATCACATTGAGTAATCATGACTCTGAATAAGAAGGAACATGCATTGTTAGCGACGGTGGATCATGCTGTCTGACTTTTTAAGCATGTGGTTGCAGCTGATAGTTCGCAGATTGAGCACACGATGTCATAATTTCATTGAATAAATAAAGGTTTAAGTGTTTTGTAAAGCGTCTTTATGGATTGTTTAATTTGTGATCTTAATTTACATTAATTTGTGATTACATGATACTGTAAAAATTCACTTACTGAAGCGAATTGCATGGAATTTTTATTAACTGTAAGTAATGTTTTATATTGCTTATATGCCTCTTAGAATGTCATTATGCTCAGTCTCTCGGTTTTGGAAGTTGTTTATACCACCGACGAGCGTTGAAATACGGAACAGCGCCATTTATGGGGTGAAAATGGTATTTTTTTTCTTTGCATATTTGACTTGCGCATGTTCTGAAACGTGTAAATACCAAATTTCACTGGAATATTTCCAGTGGTTTTCGCTCCAGCACCCCTTGAACACTTGCAGTTTAATTATGTCCACCCTGTATATATATATATATGTATATATTTATATAACTTGCAACAAAATTGATAAAAAACATAAAATAAAATTTCGACAGCTATTTGAAAAAAAATTGAATTCATTTTCATTATTTAAATAGTTAATACTTTTTGAGTTTAATGAAATGTTAACATGTATCAGTATGAAAACCCTGTACTAACCGTCATATTTTTTTCACGGACTTGCCTTCCATTTGAAATAAAAGTGTAGGTTATGTAATGGATCATAATATAAACAACGGTAAGAAAAAACAATTTTAAAGCTGCGATTAAGCAGTCACAAAATCTCCCGAATCAATATTTTAAATAAACGAAAGCTCGAAACGACATGAAAACATAAACAAAACAAAAATCTCCATCTTTATGGCACTCTTTTACCCAAGAAAAAGGCAGCGGGCTTCTTCGAAAATAACAAATCTTGGGAAGCATGATCAGGTTGTATTTATTTGCAAATATACGAGTGGAGGAACGCAAAAAAGATACAGTCGGTGTTTAAACAAATGCCTGGTCACAAACACCCAAGACAATAGTAATTACTTTTCCTCCCCCAAACCCACGCTCCCATTACTCGGGAGAGCATTGCAAAAACAGAAGGATTTTTCCTATGAAACTAAATTCAACAGAAAAACAGCTAAACTGTTACTAGCGCATCTTCTCTCTTTCGTTCTCTCCTCCCCCTCTTCAGACGAACAACAAAAAGAAAAAGAGGGGAAATAAAAACGAAACAAGGGTTGTTTCTAAGCGGTTGCTGAGGATGGATAAAGTATTATATGTGAAAAAGGTTCTTTTTTTCTGGTGATGGGAAACGGTTTTGCATGCAGAAAGAAGTATTATTAACCCAACGTAAAAATATTTTTGGCGAGGGGGGGGGAGGGCTTGCTTTATTTTTGCTGGGGTAATTTAGGATGAAAATGCAGCCACGTTTTTGGAACGAAAACGAGGTTTAGAGGGAGAATGGGAAAGAGAAAATAAGAAAAAAAATGGAATGCAAAATGCGAAAGCACCCTCTTTTCGAAGTTTGCAGGAATTACAGCACTCATTTATTATATTTAGTTTAATAAGTTTTTGATTACGCGAGGTTATGGCGGTCTTATGAAGAATATTTAAAGTAAGCCTTTTTTAGGATTAATTCGGCCTAGCTTTAGTATGTAATGTAAAGTAAATCTCTGATAATGTTTAACAAATGCATGATGCTTATAAAATGTAGAAGTTTTATTATGATTCATCCACGGAAAAGAATTTTCATTATAATTTTAAGTTTAATAAAATCCTGCGTAATAATTGGTAAACGAAAGAAAAAAAAAGTAATTGCCTTATAAACAGACATTATTCAAAGCAACAAAGACGTGATTTGAATAAAAATGAGTTTCAAAATGTATTTTTAAGGACATCCATTGGCTTTTGTATCCAACAATTTTCTGAAATATGTACGAGATTTCAAAAAATAGGGTTATCATAAATGAACCATTCGATTTGAAAAACACTAATTTCAAACGCTTTACACGTATAAACGTGAGTGATATAGTAAAAGAACCTTAACCTCGAGTGGTCGTGTGAAGAACAGAGTAATCCCAGGTTCACAGAATAATTAATTATGAGAAAACTATTTATTTATTAGTATGATATTGTCAGTATTATTCAATATGACAGTATTCATGGAGACTAAAATGTATTTGTCATATATCTCCCTCTTTTTCGGGAACTGCAAATGGTTTTTACAATCTTAAGGTACTTCGGGTGATTGAGTTTTCCGCACGACCACTTTTGTTGCAGAATATTTTCTATGAAATGGCTACATTTTTCCTCTATGGAAGACTTAGTGGTTTTTATAGTTGTGTTGTATGACTCTCTCATTATGGCTAATAAAGGTAAATGAACAAAATATTTAAAAAAATACAAATGAGCATCTTCAATCTCTATTCAAGGAAGTTGAAACTTATCAAGAAAGGAAATAACCTGATGAAATAATGAATATTAATCATGATTGCAAATATATATTTCAGACTAGTGATGAACATGAAATGCGTTTCAGATGAAAGGAAAATGTTCACACAAATGCTACTTATAAAATTCCACTAAGAAGCATATAAAATCAAAAGTGTACCACAAGAAACAGTGAACACTGTCAAAAGCAAGACAACGTTCATGCTATTTTCCATTCATCAAAAGAAAAATAAAACTGCAATAACTTAAACAAAATATGGCAGTTTTGCCTGCAAATATCATTCCTGTAACGTTAGTGAAAAGTGTCTGTGATTTGTGTTCTTTATAAAACTAACGCCCATTTGAAACTTTTTAGTTCACTTTGATTGGATCCGTTCTCAATTTATCAAAGAAAATTTGAAGAGTGCTTAAAAGTAGGTAAGTATACTTTCTCTAAACTAAATTATTCACTGGAACAACTATTTTTATCGTGTACAATAAAGATAATTATAAAAAAGGATTGGGGTGACTCAGTCACCCCTTGCGATCACTAACGTTAGTATCGAATGCCTTCTTCTCCTGGGTTAAACTTCCCCAATTTACTTTCATCGATTACATTTTTGCATCAATATGCAGAAAACTTTGGAGAACAAAAATTTCCTTATAAAGTTAGTATTTAGCGAAGAAACAACTTTCCACACTTTTTCGGAAACGTGAATCGTCAAAATGTGCTATTTATGGGTACGGAAAATCCACTTGTAGACGTGACAGTGGAAAGAGATTCACCAAAAGTAAATTTTTCTGTTTGCAAGTGTCCTAACAAAAATGTATTGGCCATTTTCTTTGCTGCGTAAACTGCTACCGGTAAAAGTTACCTGTTTATGTTTTAGTTGTGGTTGTTCTCTCAACTCGGAGCTGATTTCAGGGATTTTTTCTTTCATCAAGATGGGACAATCCTTCATTGGATCATACTAGTTCGTAGCTAAAAAAATTATAAACTTTTGTATCGCTGGATTAAGCATATTGGTATAAAGGACATGGCTTTGTTTCCCTGACCTCCTAGATCACTTACATTGCTACCAATTCTTCCTGTAGACATATTAAGGACCGTATTTTCGTATCCCTTCAACCGCAATTCTTGGTCGTGCTCAAATAATGCATCAGGGCCTGCAGTGCAGACAAGTGAGAAATGGATGTTACAAAATGTATGGAATGAGCTTGAATTTGCTTGGACGAGTGTTGCGTCAGCAAAAGAACACATATTGAGTATTTGTAAAGAGCAGGCATGAGCATTAAGTTGATCATGATTGACCGGAAAACCGCCAAGACATTTTGGTGTGGCTGCCTGTGCTAAGGCATAAGACAAGCATACTGAAAGAAACATATTTATTAAACGCCAACGTCAGCTGAACTGGAGAATCGGCTTTTTACTATCGATGCGTGTTTACTTAAGTGCATCAATTCAGTGTGTTTACTTAAGTGTGTCAATTCAGTTGTTTTTATTGTAATTCAGTGTGTTTACTGACGGGTCATTCCATTATCTCGGGTGCAACATTTAGACGCATTTAAAGTTTCTTCTTCGCACAGTACGAATCAAATGACAAAAATCGGTCAAAAAATGGAATTTAATGTTTTTAGCTTAAATTATATTTTACATACCGCTCTATAACCTGACAAAATCTGTGATAGCTCTAAACTTAAAAAACACAGAATTATGATTACTGTTACTTTCGTTTTTTTATTCACATCCCTATGGCAAATCAAAACTTTAAACTTACTTATCTCGGAAAGTTAAAATAACTAGTCTGTCTTCATTTAAAATGCTAAGGCTTTTTTTATATTGAGCCTAATGCTTTGAATTTTTTTTTAACTATTGATAATAGCACATGTAACAAAAGTTGGTATGCATTTTTGAATCAAATCAATACTTATTTTTTAAAAAATAATTGAACTCAGAATTTGTACATTTTTCAATAAGCATTCATAAAAAGAAGCATTGTACGAATACCAATTATGTTATCGTAACATCCATACCAACTTTTGTTATACATAGTTTGAGGTACTTGTAAATCAAATTTCAAGCGTGAATGTAAATTTTTGTAGGAGGAGTAGCATTTTAAAATTACTTCAAAAATTTCAAGTTTTTTTCGTAAAAAATTAAATGGCTAGCTTTTTATAAAATTTAGAGCTCAAAATCTGTTTTACATAGTATACACACATAGGAGGCAACCAAAAAAATTTTGAAAATCCTTAAATTAAAAATTTTTGCGTAAATCGTACCATATCCCCTTAATAATAAAATAGAAAAAACATTTTTAATGAAATTAATCTTGGAAAAACTATATTAGCATGTTCAATTTATATTCGTTTATATGAATTTTAATTTAATATTTAAAATGCCAGGAGGAAGGTTCAAAGTGCCATCGCGCGTGCAACAAAGCTGGCCCAACTTTCCTAGATCATAAACGAAAAACAAGGAAATCTGTTAATTATGATGCATTTATTATGTTATGCCTTGATATTTCGCAAGGTATTAAACTAATAAAGTACAAAAATAAAAAAGTATGTAGAAAACAAAAATAAACAATTAATTATTCACTTTTGAAGCGAGTGAGTGAGTGATTTTGGTGTTTATTGGCACAAGAGCCGATTTCGGCTATACTGCGCCAAACATTTGTTTTAATATCTGTGGTCTAGACGGGAAGAGAAAGAAAGAATGAATTGAATGACAAGAAAGAGGGTCGAAAATAGAGAAGGATCACTAGGGTACCCCGGGTTCGTGAATCCCATGTTTACCAAAGACAGTAAACCCCGTGGGAAAAGGAAAAGATCACTAGGGCACCTCGGGATTGTGACACCCGTACTCACCTAAAGAAGGTGAGCCCCTGAGGGGTCACTTTTGAAGCAATCGCGGGTGCATCATCAAATTATCGCTGGTGCAACCCGTCTAATTTAAGTGAACATAAATGTCAATATAACTAACATAGGAACGAAATAAGAGATAAAAAATGTTTATTAGTGACCAGTACACTTCTTTGTCACTTTTGTTAATTATTTCTTTTCAAATACGTCAATATTCGATGAAAATTCCATGAACATTATATTTCCATCGGTACTTTTCTCTGGCTCTTCCAACTTCGCGATAACGTCTTCACGCTGCTCGTCTGATATACTTACTTACTTACTTACTCGGGAGAATCAAGCCCACCCAAGGGGTTTCGAGCTGTGAATCGACCCTCCGAGATGTAACTTTATTAAGGTAAACAAAATGTCATTAACGATTTCTGTGAAACGTTTGCCATCAATCGTCGTCAGAAATTGTACTCTAATTTCCCCATCTTCATCCATAATCCCCCCCCCCCACATAACGATATTGAGTAATTATTTTTCGCCAGATTGGCAGAGCAGTTGTACTAGCACGTACAAACCATCGCAAATATCTTTCGTTAAGACATCGGCACAGACAGTACCATCAGTCTTACGGCATGCATCTCTGCTGGTGATTTTGAGGTTTTATGAGACGGTGGTGGAGATTCCTCATTTATAGATTCGTTACCTAAATCACCATCTGAATCACTGTAAACATCAGAAACGCGCAATCTTGTTTTAAGTGGCATTAAGGATTTCTCTCTGATTCGATACTGAAGGCGCATATATAGCAGGATACGGAATTTCTTTTTGTATTTTGTAAGAACTTCCAAATCGACATCGCGGCCCAATCACTTTCTGTATTAAAAAACCAATGCGTATTTGAAACGAGACAGTGAGGCTCGTGCCAACGAAATGCTATGGTTGTCTTCAGATTTGAAGAAATGTTTTGATAAATGCCCTATTATAAAAATCATAAATCTGTTTTTTCCTTCATCCGGCAGTTTTCACAGCACAGCTTTAGGGGCGTCATTTTTGTCGAATACGTAACTTGTCGGTATTTAAACTAAAGTCAAAGCTAATGAATAACTTTCACGTGAGAATTAGTAGAAGAATTCAAATTGTACCCGTTATACATATATACAGAGTGCCCTAAAAATGACCACACTCTACACAGTTTCATTTGTCATTGAAAGTATATATCAAATGCTCGAAGAGATGTACCGGTACGATCCATATTTTACGAGGAAAATTCGAAAAACAAAGCATGAAGTCACAGTCGTTTTAGACACATCATCAGCAGTATTTTCAAATATTTATAATAGTAGATGTTCAAAGTGCCCAACGTGCAAATCGAGGTAGGCTTGAGCACATGGTGTCTTCAACTATTGATCACGTAACAATAGCGTAGTGTTCCCCGAAGTACAAGCAGCAAGCAGACGCACAACTATGTCCGTTTGTGTCGTCACACACCTCGATACTCCAATTCCTTGAGAGGGACCCATAGAAAATAAACCAACGGAGTGAGATCTAGCGATCATGGTGGCCATGAAACCTGACTTCTACGTTCGATGCATAGGTAAGAATATGCCATATCTAGCCAGTCACGTACAGGAGCACAGAAATGCACTGGAGCTCCAATCTAAACCATTATTTGTTCCTCATCATTTATGGTATTTTGCTCAGAAGGTATTAAATCGTACAGGTACGCTTCTTTGGGCATTTTTAATACACTCACAACGAGGAATCTGGCTGCGAAGAGTTAGGGTCCACTTATAGGACACCCTGTAGATATACTTATAAATTATATTTTCACTTAAATTTAGATATACATACTTAATTAAGACAGTGTTGTACAATGGAAAATTTGTAATAATAGCAGTTTATTTACATTTATTAGATCCCAGGGTATTTTTTTTTTACCTCAGCATCCAAAACGTAACAAGATGAAAGCGATCGCAGAGTGACACAAACTCTAACTTTTTTTCTGTTTTATATGAGTGTGTACATAAAAAAATTAAAATCGGAAAATAATTAACTTTTCAAGGTAACACAGAGATATTTAATTTGAAACAATTTATGAAGGTTTTTATATAAATAATATTTCCATGTCATTAGTTTTTGGAAGAATTATTAAAAAAATGGAAATTAACCCATCGACTCTTCTTAAAATTAGATACCAATAGCATTGATTCTAAAGTTGTAAAATATATACAAATTCTTTTGTGAATTAGTTAATATATTTCTTTCATGAGGACGTGAGAAAATATTAGCAATATCTCTCTGACAGTATGTTTATGTAGTTTTTTCTTTCTATTTGAAGTGCGTGCCCTCTATTGAAATTTTATCCTTAGATATTATTAAGGGTTAATTAAGTTTAAAGAAAGAAAAGAGAAATCTGCAGTTTAGACAAAAATGTGGATCAACATATAATTTTTCTTTAGTATTAACGAAAAAATATATTAGAAAAAAATCATTGTAAAATATTAATGTATTTATGAGTTGTTTTGAAATAATCATCTATATAGAGTAACAGTTGCTAATAAATATCAAAAAGTTTGCCATGTACAGATTACTGAGTCCCATGCATTTTTGAAATAATTTTTCCTCTTACAAGATTTGTTCAAAAAGTATCTGACCATGAATTTTCTCGCGCACAGTCGAGATTCTAACCTGGTGCCTCTGTGCACAGTGGGAGGTGACAGCACTTGTGTGCTTGAATTTTGTCCTCTCTTTCCAGTGTACCAGTCATTTCCTACAGACAGTCGAGTGATGCCGTACGGGAACTGGCTAATATACACTCTCTTTCCAAAAATACAATAGAAAAAAATATTTGGACCTTCCCTCCCTTTTATCTAGCATTCGTCTCCTCTACATAATTTAGCATTTCCTTATAAGAGTGGTATCTACGTGCACTTTATTTCTTTTTCAAGGTATCTCTTGTCTCATTAGTGAGACAGCATCTGTGTGTTTGTGTTCGTCTTTGCGTGTATGTGTTTTGTATTTGCACATTACCATAGTCGTACATTGCACATAAGTACTTTTACTGTATCTTAAATTCTTCCTTCTATTCTCAAGAATTTTGGGGAGGGTTCCTCATTCGGGATCATTTTGTATATGTACAAGGTTAACAAAACTGTTCTTGCCGTTTACGCGTTTCCATTGAAAGAAGTGATTATAAGTATGCAAATTTGTGTATGACGTGATTGAGAAACTGTCAATCGAGAATAAGAATATCAGTTGTTATAAAAGCAGGTCTACTGCTCACATTCCTCAATCGAAACTCGTACAGCAGCGAAGCGAAATGGACGTATCGAAGGAGCTCGTTCGGGGTTTTTTTACTTTACGACTCCAAGTGGGCTTATCAGCCGCTGCATCAAGTCACCAAATATGTCAAGCGTTTGCTGGAATGAACGTACAGCAAGGCATTGGTTTCAAAAAATTCAAGTCGGAAGATTTGTCCCTATGTGATAAAGTTTCAACAGAACGACCACAGGCTTTGGATGACGAAACCATGCAGGCAGCCATTGAGGAGGACAATAGTCAAACGTGTGGTGATCTTGCCAGACAATTCAACACTTCCAGTGAAACGGTTAGACTTCATCTGTTCCACTTAGGTAAGGCGTACAGGCTGAGAAACCGGGTCCCTCGCACGCTGTTGGAAGTCCATAAGCAACAACGAGTGGCAGCCTGATTATCGTTATTTTCTCGCCACCGTAGCGCATCCATATCACTAGGATGCTGACCAGTGACGAGAAGTGGGTCCCGTATGACACACCTAAGTATTCCAAACATTGGTTGTCACCCCAGGATAATGTCCCGTACAGCGCAAGATCACCTATGCACCCATGCAAGATTATGCTTTGTGTCTGGTGGACTTGTCGTCAAGTGGTTGACTATGAGTTGCTACCAACGGGGAAATCAGTCACTGCGGACCTGTATTTGCAGCAATTGGAAAGTGTACAACAGGCATAGCATCAGAGGAGCAAGCACTGGTTAATCGAAAAGGTGTACTGTTATTGCATGATAACGCGAGGCCACATGTCGCACGGGTGGCCAGGAATATGATACAGCGACATGGTTGGGAGATTTTTTGCCATATTCCTTACTCACCTACCTTGCATCATCAGATTACCACCTCTTCCCTTCCCTGGACAATCATCCTCGTGGTAAATCCTTCACCAATGAAGCAGACGGGCGCCAAGCTCTCACGGACTTCTTTGCGTCTCACACCCCTGAGTTTTACCGCCAGGAGATTGAACAGCTGGAGACACGTTGGCAGAAGGTGCCAAATGTCGATGGTGATTAATTCGAGGACTAACAATAGGCTACGCTGTTTGTATATCATGTTCCTTTCGGTCATTAAAAACGGCAAGAGATTTTATGTATACCTTGTATTTCGTTTAGTATATAAAAAGGTATCTTCGCGGAGGGTCGGTTTGCTGCTCGAAACCCTTTGGGTAAACTGGGTTTTCCCGTGTATGTAAGTAAGGAAAGTAAGACAGCCAAGTAAGGGGCTATTATATGAGTGTTCATCGGATTTTTATTTCTCTAAATTCGACTGAACGACTTAAGAAGAGGTACTGCATCAAATTGTTTGTCAAAGGCTTGGTAGAAGTTTTTTTTTTCAGGGAGAGGAATTCTGAGTGAAATGTTCAAAAACGAAGGGGCCAACCTTGAATTTGATTTTGGGATCTTAATCCCGCAAAGTAACTTTAAGATATTTTTTGACAAAGGGTCAGATACTTTTTGAACAGACCTGGTAAAAGGAAAAAGTTCCTGAAAATATCAAAACTCAGTAAGGTAATAACCAATTAAGTTTATTAACTTTCAATATTTTCTGCAATGAATGCAATGAAGACTGTTGATAATTCCAAACTATCTCATTTTCTGTTTATAAAGATTCCTCTATTGTGTGGCAGAATAACTTTAAAGTGTAATTGTTTCGCTTGTTTTACACAATTTTTCCCCATATCTTGCCTTTCTAATATGAAGGTGCCGCTCTTTAACACATCACAAGATAAGTCAGAACCTGACTAATAAAACATTAACTTTTAGGTAAAATTAAACTTTATTTATCAAGATACTCCTCTTCAAGAATGATACATTCAGCCCAACGCTCTTCAAAATTTTTAACTCCCTTTTCGTAGAATGATTTGTGTTTGCTCTCAAAAAAAGGCTTCAATTTCGGCAATCACTTCTTTATTTGAGACAAACCTCTTTCCATATATCATTCTTTTAAGGGCTCCAAAAAGCTAATAGTCCCTAGGTCCAAGATCTAGTCTGTACGGTGTGTGGGCAAGTAATTCGAAGTGCATTTTTTTGCTTGAACAATGTTTTTCTCCATCACAAAGCAATGTTGACACACGAAATTATTTTTCGTCCATAGTTTCTAAGCAAACGAAAGTTGCTTCACTAAAACCTCTTTAACTTTTCAACTAAACAAGATATTATCACAAAATTTTGACACGTGCCGTTTGAAAGTTAGTACTACTAGGTTAGACTAAAGAACATTATAGAAAGTAGTGCAATCTATATGTTAGTCCCGGAACTTATTGAGTGATGTGTTCTCTTTTCTAAATTACACCCTATCCATCCTACAAAAGTGCAAAATGTGCTTACATATTTGTAGCATGCCTGGTATATAAAAGTACTTGGAATGTAAAAAGAAATTATGAATAGCACCAGTTTGTTTTATATTCGTTTAATTTCTATTAAAATTTATTAGCGTCGGACAGTACTGGGAGCTGGCGAATCTTGAGATCGAGTTTTGATACCATTGAAAACTCGCCGTGTAGACAGGCTGATCCACTTTAAATTTGTGACTCAAAGTCCTGATGTTAACGTAGTGTAGGAACTAGGAGAATGGGGTGCCATCTCAGATGTCGTTCTCGTCACTTAACCCCGTTTGAAAATACCGAAGCTCGTCCCCTGCAGCCCTCGTGTAGCTTTGAAGTGTGACGTTGCAAAAAAGAATTAAAAATCAAAATCAAATTGCCTACAGTCAGTATTACAAATATTTTAATATGAATAATATTAAATTAAAAACTATTCTCAATAATTAATAATCTGAGTGAGTGAGAGTAAAATTAAAGACCCAATATAAAACTGCGTGAGAGCTATTGGCGACAGACGAGGGTGTCACCTCTCTCAGCTGGCTGCCCTCTCCTAACTTTCACACCCGGAAGAATATTTGAGTTTTGGCAGATTTAACGGGGAGCCTACATAAAGGGTCATCAGTGGTACTAAGGTCGAAATCATAGTACGCCAACCCCGAGTCCGTGACCTTGACTATTAAGCTACCACAGCCACATATTTTATTTAATATAATTCGATTCAGGGTATCCTGGGGGTTCGGACAACCCCCCAAGGCCCTTGAGTTTTTTTCAATTGATGATAAGCCTATATTATATATATATATATAACGTAAAATTTAATTAAGTACTTGTAATTAACAATTTATTTTATCAATTAATGTTAATTATTAATTCAGTAATTTATTTTTTACTGTTTTTTGTTAACAAAATCAGAAGAATCAATTGGTGTTGTTTCGAGGAATGATACGAGTTGGGGGACTTTCGACCATGACTCCCCCCTTGAAAAGTTTTTGTGTGCGCTACTGATTTGATTTGTAACATTTCTAATTAATAATTCACCGTCATAATTTTAATTGCATAGCATGTTTCCTTGAACATATGTGTAGCAATTTCTTAAAATTTATGACAAAGAAGTAAGGAAAAATAAAATGCGGTACCGATAAATTGAATAAACTAGAGATAAATTTGATTTTAGGAAACAATTTTAATTACTTCCGTTAATTTCTACATTCATCTTAACTATTAATTTCCTTGACTTTGTAGCATCACTTAATTTAGATGTCTCTAGGACCTCGACTTAATAACCATTAGTAAAATGTATTCACTTATGTGAAAATCATCATTAATTCAGGAATTTCAATAATAAATAGAGTAACGGTGTTGATTTATTACCACCCCATCCATTTAGTTAATTTGACGAAGGAGATGAAATTCAGCAGACAGACGAAAAAAATTAAGAATATGTTATTGATTGAATAGTGCTGATCCAATGTAATGGAATTTACTTAATACTCGAATTCCTTGTGAAGTCCCAGACAACTAACTTTATCTATGGGACAATTAATTTTAATTATGGCAAAATTACATTTCTTTTAGAATTGAATCTCTTTTATGTGTGAAAATGTCTATATATACTGGGTGCTTCTAAATGAATATCGGAGTTTTAACGCTTTATAGTATTTATTACATATAACTTACAGTATAATTCATACATTGAATGAAAGAGTAATTAAAACGGTTTTACCTAAAATTTTGCATATCTTCATTGTGAGCTCCATTCTTCACATGGCCCACATCAAGTCGATAGGCGAGCTTATCTTAAACTTTGTTCAGTGTGTCTGAGGCAACAGCTGCTTCAATCCTGTATCTTAAGTCTGGAAGATCACCTGGTAGCGGAGGAACGTACACACAATTTTTAATGAACTCCCACAGATAAAAACTACGTGGCATCAGATCGAGTGAACATGGATGGCATGCAAAAAAATTTTTTATTTGAAGAATCTTTTCGGTCAATCCATTTGTTGGGTAAAGTAATGTTTAACCATTCGCGTTTTGAGAGATGCTTGTGAGGTAGTGCACCATCTTGCTGCCAAATGAAGCTATCCGGTTCACTTTCTTCCAATTGAGAAATAGTCAAAGTTATAGAGCATCAATATAAATAGAACCAATTACAGTTGGTTCTCCGAAAACGAAAGGGCCATACACTTTCTGCTGAGATATGGCACAAAAAACTTTCAATTTAGAGTCTCTTTGCTCACAATTCCAGCTCCTCGTAAGGACTTTTAAGCTCCAGATGCACGTAATAAGAGTGTTAACATGTCCACTCAGGTGAAAAGTTGATTCATCACTGAATGCGACATAATTCATAGAATTATCTGTAGTATGCATCAACATGTCTTTTGTGAATTTGGAACTTAAACCGTAGTCAATTTTAGAGCTTGTAGCAGCTGCAGACGATAAGGACGTAGTTCTAAACGTTAGCGTGACTTCCCAAACAGTCGTCACTGGCATTATTAATTCACGACTTGCCCACCGAACTCATTTCTTTGGGCTTCAATAGAGTCTCTCACTCGAGAAACACTCTCTTCGCTAACCTTTGGTCGTCTCGTTCTTTTTCCTTTACAAAGAAAGCCAGTTGTTTCAAACTGATGATACCATCTATGAATGTTATTATCGTTTGGAGGTTGACAACCGAATTTAATTCGGACCATTCGTTGCACAGTAATAGCATATTCTGTCTTTGTAAACTGGATAACACAAAACGCTCTTTGTTCATTAAACGCCATTTTTTTAATAGCCCGCTAATCGGCGGGAAAGGGAGGAAACTAGAATGCGCTTCGTCTTCACGCGCACCCATTCCAGCAAACAAAACTGTTTCAGTTGATTTTTCACTCGATGTTTGAGTCACTCTAATATGTTAATGTAATATATACTATAAAGTGTAAAGACTCCAATATTCGTTTAGGAACACCCGGTATATTAATTATATTTCCTTTTAGTTTATACTTCATTTTTGTGTGTCTACTAACACTCACTTGAACACACACACAAACCATTTCCAGAAATATCCACTTTTGAATTTTCTCGAGTATAGTACAGATTCTAAAACAGAGCCAATATGCACCCTTGTAAAAGACAGACTAATGCACATGCTTGGATTTTTCCCTTCGTTTCAGTGTATAAGCCATTTTCTGCAGCCAGTTGAGTTAGATGTTGTTATACTTGTTCGTCGGATTTTTATTTCTCTAAAGATGACTAAATAAGCATCTTTAGCCTTAAGCAGAAGTTCTGCATTAGACAAAAGCTTGATGACTTTCTAAGTAAAACAATGCATAAGATTCAGCAAGTGTTAGAAGACGATTCTGTGTGATGACACAAATTAAAACACCCATTCATAAGTGGCCGCACGTCGGGAGAGAGTTAAAAGTGTTCTGGAAGGCCACAAACCACTCGAAGCGCAGTTTTTGTCGAAAGGGTGAACATTTCTACAGGCAGTTTTGTGTGGTCATGCGCAGAGTGGTTGCGAAATATGTACCCAAGCTTTTGTCGGTGGAACAGAAATAACTCCGTCTTGCGGTTACACAAGATCTACTGGACACTATGAATGATAAACCTGACTTCTTTTCCAAAAAAGGAAAATGTTTTTAAAAGGATCACGTTTTTAGAAGCAGATTAAGACAATGCAGAACTCGACGATGAAATTGAACACCATTCCAAAAGAAGCCTTCCAGAAATTGCTTATTCAGTGGAAAGAATCCTGTAATTTTGTGAGTGAAGGCGCAAGGGACCTACTTTGAATTTGGTGATTTAGGGAGAGAGAGGATCCTAATCCCGCGATATTTTTTTTTCTGGCTAAAGGTTGGACATTTTCAGATCAGCCATTGTGTATATATGGAGAACCAAAAGTATTTTGCCCTGATTATAAATATTTATTGTGCTCAAACTCTTATAATTGTACATGCTTTTTCGATATAATGTATTAGTATGAATTATTTCTATAAAACCATTTACCTTAATAATTTGAACTTGTACTCTCTTGGTTTCTTAGAGAATGTCTAAGCAGTATTCTAGCTACTTCAAAGTATACTGTAACATGTCTTGCGGTTTATAAGCATACAATCAAAGCGTTTAAGAAGAATTGTTACCAAATTTGCTTGCGATATTTAGAGTTCCAGCGATGCTTTAAAAAATGATTTAGAAGTCCATTGAAACGATTTCTGAACGTCTGCAACAGTTGCTTAACTAACACTTGGCCTGCCAATTTAACTTAACTTTTCCTTAGCTGTCCTTAACTTTTCCTGTTTCCTTACGCATTCTATACCATTGCTTTATAATTTTGCATCAAAGGGTTTACTTTCATAACAACATAGCAATTTTCGTTGAAAACTAATGAGATACTTCATTTCGTAAAATCAAATGACCCATTGGGGTCTCTCTGCTCTATTTCCATGAAAAAGGGTGACTTTCTTAAAAATGGTCCCCCGAGTCCCTCCTGAACTGAAGGACATTTGTAGCCACGGTAGCCTAGAGGCCAATGTAACGGACTCCTGGTTGGCATGTCATGTGTCCATGCCCAGCACTTCTGAAGACCCGCAATGCAGAACCCAATTCATATTAAATATGTCGAGGCTTAAAAGTCATCCGATTGGTGTAGTGTGGAAGTTAGGAAGGGGGTTGCTTCAGGTCAGGTGTCGTCCTCATCACTTCATTATGCTGGTGCCGCCAAAAGGTCGTGTATCTTATTAATGCGACATCATTATTCACTCATTTACTCACTTGAAGAACATTCAGGCCATATGCTGCAAAAAACTGCTAATATGGCCTTATCCAATGATACAAAAGTTAAATTTTTATGCTAAATTATTACTTTGTAAAGAATTTTTCTAATCAGGGCAAGACTTTCGGATTCATCCTATATATATATATATATACATATATATATAAATGACAGGGCGTGGTGAGGGGTAAGTAGTGGACAGAAGGTGTGCATGTATAGGATGTTAGATTGATGACACATCATACTGTAGTAGGTCTTAAGTTCACATTTATTCACAAAACATGGAATGCAAAGCACAGAAAAGACACATAAGCAAGCTGCAGATGGTTACACATATTGAAGACAAAGAACAAAGAGGCGGAATTTCCAGAAATATCAGTTTATATACGAAGCGGCAAACAGAAGTACAACTCACATGACCTCCATAGATGGATAGATTTATTTTATTGGAGGATAGATATAGTTCGATATTTTCCCGTTAGGTGGGCAGCTAATTATTATTTACAAACGTGTCCTAAAGACAAAGGCCATTACAAATTAAAAAAAAATTAAATTACTGAAAATTATGGCACACACACATATATATGCGAGATTTTCCACATAGATGACTCTCTAGAAGGTGCTGGTGACGCGAGTTACCAGCGAGCAAACAAGAGGAGAGAAAGGATTAGTGAGTGAGGACTCGACGCGCAGGTCGGAGATCAAATGCTATTGAAAAAGATTGAGCATCCTGGAACTGGCTGTGTAGGGATCAGCCGTCCAATGCTAGAAGGGGAGTGATGCATGTATCCATAGTGTATCATGTGAAGAATGGTGTTACCATTGTGAACTGTTGTGTGATGACTGTACTGAGAATTCAAGAATGAGAAACTATCGTTGAGTGAAAGAGGTGTTTGTCTAAACGTTACCCAATTAGTATGTAGTCCTGTGACAAATGTCCACCATTAAACGTTAGTTTCAATCAAAACCAGTGTCATCATTAAAATACCCTCCCCCCTCCTAGAACTACGTGCAACAATCCCACACACGATGACATCATCAAAATTTCTCTTCAAGAGAGAGAGATGAATAAACATGATCAAACTGAAAATAATTGAAATTGTAAGATAACTAGACAATAGATTTTAAATGGAAATAAGAAAAATTAAAATAATAGAATTAAATATAAAAAAAAATATAAAAGCTTGGATGCCACATTATTATCAACATTGCTGACTTAGGACAGCTTAAATATAAAATAATTTATATTATATATATACTTAATAAAATGATTAGATTGACAGTTTTGGAATATTTTTAAAAAGTAATGCCGAACCAATCTATATTCCGAGACTTTTGTTATGGTGTAGGAAACAAAAATTAGAAAATAAACGAAGGCATTATTTAATATCAAATCTCTCCTATCAATATCTTTTCGTTAACTATCACGAAATGACCAACAAGCATCCTATCGCTTAGAAAAAAAGTTACTGACAATAATCTTCAAGAATAATTAAAACTGATTGTACTCAATCTATTAATATTTGGTTCTTAATTGAGAAACAATACCGAACAGACCTCCTCCGAATTCAAAAATACGCCATTTTTCCCTACAAACAAACTCACATCCAATAGCTTTCACAGAAAGGAAGGGAGAAAAAGACAGGGAAAATAACGTCATACATAAGAAAAGAGGGAAGACTTAAGGGAAAAAAGACATATGCGAAACTTTATTAAACTAATTAACAACTCCAATGGGAAACATTAGGCGGAGGAAAGGAAAAACAATCAACGGAAATAAGATAAATAAGAACAGACTGGCAGAGCAAAGAAAGCGATTCAGAAAGAAGAATTCTAGCATTCCTGGACAGAAATTGGGTTTATTGGGTAACCATTTAAGGTGGACTAATGAATATTAATGCCTGATGTAGACTCTTTCACAGTTATAATAATTCTAATAAAACTTCGCCGTGGAGTCCCAGGGAAATAAGACGAGGCAGTAGTGATGTAAAAAGAAGTTTTTTTGCGCTGCAACACTATTGATTTAGCACAGTACTTGGTAAAGTGAGAATAACATTTAATACGTTATATCTGATGTTAATAAAAAGAAAAACTTTTTTACAAAAGTTATCGTTATCAATTTAAAATTTCGTTACATAAAGTCCTTGAAATAAATTTAAACTATTGATTTTTTTTTAAAAAAGAAGATACATTAAAAAATGTATTTAATTATAAAATATAAAAAGGGTTCATATAATTTAAGATGGTTTTCCGAATTGTTTTTAACTTGTAAAATACAAAAATCATACTTTTAAAATTTTTTTATTAACACTGGACTACAGTTCTCTGCAAATTGTTTGAAATTTTATAATGGCGTTCCAGGAAATTTCCATGGCTGAAAATTTTCCGAACTTAAACATGATCAGATCAAATCCAATTAAGCCAGGGGTACTCAACCTTTTCTTCTGCCGGGCCGCATGCATATCATAGCTATTTCATGCGGGCCGCAACATGAGGACGAACGGGGGGGGGGAGGAAAAATGCTTTAAGATCAAGATAACATAGAACATTGAAAAAGCGAAAATTAATGAAAATATTAAAACATTTCTATTTTGCTTTTTTAATTGCTATTTTTTTAAATTTCTGTCTCTGAATTTTTCTAAATTGGAGGCATTTGAGACTCACACTTTCACTATTTCTGCATCAGTAAACGGTTTCATATGATAACCAATGATATAACACATTTGATAGGGTGCCTTTGTTATGGCTATGACATTACCACTGACAAAACATTTTATTTGCTTTCCTAAAGATTATTCAAGAAAGCCTATTTATCATCTCTTGAAGGAGATATTCGAGGAAAAGGGTCATTTTGAACCATTCCTGTTTATTGGTACTTTTTTTAAATAAATCTTCGTGACAAATCAAACAAATACTGAATCATGCTTGTTTTTCACTATAAATAGTCAATTTCCCAATCGTCTTCAAACAATCTATTTTCTTCGAATATTTTTCACTTGGAAGATAAGAATGATAGTTAAAAATTAGTTCCACTCATTAAATGGTCGCTATTCCACTGTCATCTATTATATATATATATATATATATCAATAACCAGAAAAAAATGTATCAATTCGCACCCATACGACATAAAAAGCAAAATTGCTATATTTGATTTTTTTAAAAAGAGTTTCCCGCTAAATTTTCACAAATAAATAAATTACTTTCTCAGAGCAATGGGCCACGACCAGGCCGCTTAAGAAGACCCGATGGTGCCGCAGGTTGAGTATCGTTGAATTAAGACATTAAAGGAAGCAGTTACAAGCAACTTAGTACTTGTGTGGAATAAATATAAACTGCTATGGAATTGTTGCAAGAAATAACTCTTGATTAAATCCCAGTAAAGATACAATGTACACCTTGTTCAATAAGCGTCAACTATTATAATGAGAAATGCAGTTTAACTCGGAGTCAATACCCTACGACAGGGGTGGCCAACCCGCGGCACGCGGGGGTCGTAACTGTGGCACGCGAAGGCTTTTTGAAAAATTACAAAAATATTATGAAAATATTACTGAATTAATTGAATTACAATAAAAAAAATTGTCATGAAGAGAATATATAAGAAACAGAAATTTTCAGCGTGAGCTTTTAAGGGCGCTAAGCAAGATTTTTTCTTCAGAAAAACGCCAAAAATGAGACCATTTATTGCTCCAAAACTTACAATTCTACTGCTTTGTAACATTCCGAGAAAAGTGTTGAGTAACGTAAGACTAAAAACAAATAAATTCTCTCTCTCTCTCTCGGACGGTCGAAAACTGCCCAAAAAGTCACCCTCTCTCGGGGGCGGTTAATTTTTAACATCTCAGATTTCCATTCAAATTTCAGCTTCGCCGTGCAGGGCTGAAGTTTATAGCTATTGGCTGTCAGCGTGATGTCAGATAAAAAGGTTTTTCCGGAGATGTTGGCTATTTACAATTTCTGTAATGTCAAGAAGTTATTCTGCAATATATTAGGAGCGCAGTTGTTGTTACGGTAGAAGTAATTCTATCTGCACAAAGTAGCCGCTTTGTAAAGCAGAGGGAGTGTGAACTTGCATCCATGACTAATCAGAATGCTGGATTCGGAGCCTAGAAAATTTGTTGCGTAACATTTGCAAATTGTTTCTAGCTGTCAGACTCAGTTGATTTTAAACTCTTTTTAGCAAGACATTTATATTTTCTCCTTTTCTAAAATTGTTTTTAGATTTTAGTGTTGAGCATAGTTGTTTAATTTTTTTTTATAATTTTCAATATGTTTATGAGTAAACCTTCGACATCGAAAAGAAATTATGAAGAGGATATTGCAGCACGTGATTTTAAAATTGTCTGTGAAAAACAATACTTGTTTACACATCAAAATTCTTCCAAGCCTGTTTGTTTGATATGTGGAATTTGTATAGCAGTTCCAAAAAATTTAACTTCAACCGTCATTTCAAACATTTGCATAGTGATTTCAACAGCAAATATCCTGTTGGATCAAATTTGCGAACGGAATTTTAGAAAAAAAAAGAAACTTTTAGCCGGCCAAACAATCTTTGTTCCAGAAGAGAAATGACGAAATAGAAACCATGGCGAAGGCTTCTTATGAACTTTCTTTGTTGCTAGCCCGCAAGAAAAACCCATATTCAGACGGAGAGGAGCTAATAAAAAGCAGTCTTTTAATTTTCGCCCAAAATGTAGGTGATCTTATTGTCAAAAATATGGTTGATAAAATAGATTTGTCCAGAAATGCCGTCATGTGTCGTATAGATGACATGGGCCAGGATGTTGGAACGCAAATTGTCTCTATACTTCAAAATTGCAAATATTTTTCATTAACATTGGATGAAAGCTGTGATATCACTGACAATGTGCAGTTAAGCATCTTTGTGCGTTACACGAACGAAAATTTTGATACTGTGGAAGAACTTCTTGTATGCGTCAACTAGTTTTAACTACAGGTGAGGACATTTTTATGGAACTTAAAAATGTAATTGAAATTAACAAAGCAGAATGGACAAAATTAGACAGTGTTTGCAAAGATGGAGCGTCTTGCATGGTTGGCTGAATAAAAGGTTTTGTTGCATTGCTTGAAAATTATTTGAGAAGAAAAGTTTTCAAGTATCCTTGTATTATTCATCAAGAAGCTCTTTGTGCCAAGGACTTGTCTTTCGTTGTTGACCCCGTGGTGCGCTGTATCAACAAAATACGAGCCCGTGCTCTGAATCGACGAAGATTTCGTACACTTTTCCCCGAAGAAACTTAAGAAAATGGCGAGTTAATCCTTCATTGTAGTGTGCGCTGGCTTTCGAAAGGAAGTTCAATTGCGAGATTTTGAAGTTTGAGGGAATGTGTTTTAGAATATCTGGAAGAAAACGATGAACTGCCCAGTGAATGCTCGCTCCTCAGGAGTGAAAATTGACTGTGGGATTTAGCTTTTCTTACCGATATAATGGAACATTTAAACAACTTAAATTTAAGGTTACAGGGAAAAAATTGTATTTTTCCTACCCTAGTGGGTCATATATCTTCTTTTGTGAACAAAACTTTAGCTTTTTTGTCTGGATTTTGGGGAGAAAAAAATTAACTCATTTCCCATTTATGCAGGAATTATCTTCCAAAGTTAGTAATGTTCCAGACTATGATAGATTTAAAAATTTAACATCCATTTTGCAGGATTCTTTCAGTGCCAGGTTTAAGGATTTTAAAGATGATAAAAAAATACTGAACTTTTCACTGATCCTTTTTCCATTTCTCTTCAAGACATTAACTATTACCCACCTCAGGTAAAAATTGAAATTATTGACCTACAGCACCATATTACTCTAAAAAGCGAATATAAGGAAATTATTTTAACCACAAATGATCCGAATTGCATCGAATTTTGGAAATTTGTGCCACCAAGCAATTTTCCAAATTTACATGATTTAGCGGTCACATATTGTTGTAGGTTTGAATCAACATATGTTTGTGAAGAAATGTTTTCTGTTATGAACGTAATTAAATCAAAATATCGCTCAAAATTAACTGATATGCACCTAAAACACCTAATTTTGTTAGCATCTTCACGAACTATAATCCAAATATAGATGATTTAGTAAAAAAACTACAGATTCAAAAGCCACATTAAGATACTGCTAAGTAATAATTTAAAATTTAATGTTTCAAGTTGCTTACTTTTATTTTGTACCTTAGCTAACTGACTGATCCTGTAAAAATTTATCAACAAAAAAATATAAGTTTCTATTTATGTTTGATTTGTTATACCATTTTCTTTTTACATTTTCACTGTAAAGAACTTGCATTTAAAAGTATGTTTTTGGTGTAAATAACCCATAAAAAGCCTATAAGTAACTTTATATATTTTTGAAAAGTTGAAAGTGGCACGCGTAATTTTTTTATCAGATTGTGGCACGTTTCCCAAAAAGTTTGGCCACCCCTGCCCTACGACATTTGTCTTCAGACTGTGTTACACGGAACACAGGGGTTCCAAAAGTCACAATAAAAAAATTCAAAAGAAATAAATCTGTATACAAAAAATGGATTTAGATTCTCTATGAACTTTATATAGTAATAAGTATCTAGAACTTATCTTTCTTATTCATTATAAAACTGAAAATTTTATTTATATATAATGACTTTATTTTGCAACACTTTTTAAACTTTTAATACAATATAATAAAAGAGTATTAAACCATTTTATCTTTTTTTATATATATACTTCCTACTTTATTGTGAATATTTTATTATTTACTATCTCGGTTTCCACGAGATAATTTAATACTCGTTAATTTGCGCAATGTCTTGCAAAACTAAATAGTTTTTTAGTGGAAAATGCACTTTTTTACATTCATGGAAAACAACACCTATGTCAGCGTTGCTCAAACTGTAAGGCGCTTCCCTCCAGGGGGCGTGAAAACTCTACGAGGGGGCGATATCCTATTGAAAATTCGAAAACAAAAGAATATTTAAAAAGCTATTAATTTTCTGAAATTAATCAAAAACATTTGACATAATAAAAATAAAAAACACATTTACACTTACAAATGTATCAGCACTGCATGACGTATTTTATAATTAATTTATAAAACTAAGTTAAGAACAATTTTAATAATTACTAGTGACCTCATGCACTTGTCATAGAAAAAATTGTTCACAAAAATTAACATTTATCTTAATAGTTTGTTCTCTCTGTTTTTAATTCCTTAACTGCTGATTAAAAGTTACACAATTCGCTCCCTAATGCCACCATTTTTCATGTAGGCATGCGTATGTGATGTATTGAGGAAGGGGTGAAGATAAGGAATAAATTATCAAATCCTCTGAAATAAGTAAAACCTTCGAAAACACTATCAAGCACTGCATGTTTTTATTGCATTACAAAACCTTAGGAATAATTTTATGAAAAGCAGTGCACAGAAAAGATCATTCTTCTGAAAGCTGTATTTATACGCCTGGGCTCCGCAATGCTTTGGCTGAGATCCCGGACTTTATCAAAAATAGTCTTCTACACAAAATTAGAAAAGGAAATTCAGTCCTTAACGCATATTTCGGAGATGATGGACTCTGCTTCTCTGGTATTGTAGTGGACCGTCGCCAAAAGCCCTCATGTTGCTTATCAGTGCGACGTTAATATTCTCTCACTCTCTCACTCTGGTATTGTGGATAAAGGAAGATTATTCGTTCAATAGTATACAGTATAATAGGAGTAGTGCAATTATAGGAGTGACTTCAACTACAAATTTGGTCACGAAAAATCACAATTTGGGAATAAAAATAAGTGTTTCTGGAAGATTCCAAAAATGTCTGTAATGATTGTTCATCAAGAAAGTTCTAGAGGCCCCTACAAAGATCTCATAAGTCTTTATAAGGACGATTCCGGGGAGCAACGGGAGTCAGTGAGTTCTCGAGAGTGGCTGAGAATAAATGCGGTGATATTGTAACCACGGATTTGTGTTGCTGTGATATGAATTTGTGCTATCGTGAATTTTACATGGGCCATTATGGATTTTGATGAATTAATTGATTCCTGAGAATTATATAATCTTGTCTTGCAATTACTGGACATTTACAGAGTTAATTACGATTTACATTGAAAGGGCCTTCTTGTTAATTATGTGAACTTTTTTCACATATGAAATACGATCAAGAGTGTAACAATATTTATCTGCATCCTTTTATACAAATAAATATAATTTGGGATACAAAAGTGTTTCCCTTTTTTTGAAGAAATTGAATGACAAGTAAGATTCTGAAACCGATTGTATCATATTCGATACAAAACGAAGTTCCTTAAAAATTTTCTCTTCTAATCAAACCTGGTCTTTGAAGCGACGTTTATAAGTTAAAGCAGGATGGTTATCAGGTATTTTTTTTGCGGTGTATTGCGCTTCCACACCGCCGGGCCGTGGTTCAAACCTCTAGCTGGGCAAGGTCGACTCATCCTTTCATTCCTTCAGTGAATCGATAAATGAGTACCAAGCTTGCATGTGAACTTATTACTAGTGGGTTTGCGCCAGACTGACCACTTGGCCAGAACATCTTCTCATGCACCTCAGGGCCCAACGCCACGTATACTGATTTGGACACAGTATGCCTTGACCCTTATGTGCTGTTGCACCACTGAGTTAAGTTTAGTAATAATATTAAACAAGGTGTAAAATAAACCCATTTTTTGTTACGTATTTGTTAATCATTTATACTAAAATGTTATGAATTTTTTCTGAAATAGTATATCATTTTTTTATGTTTCAAAAATAGAATTATAGATATAGATATTATTATTTTTTTCCCTGGTTGCTTTTATAATTTTTCTACCCTGCTTTACATTTGGTGTTGAATGACGTTCTGCATCTTTAATTCTATTAACGTTAAGATGTTTGTACGATTTTAAAGTAAAATAACCAGGAGTTATATTAAGTTTTTTTAAAATGTCAACACAACCCTCGTACCCATCATTAAATTGTATAACAGCATCCAATGCACCAGATTTTAAAGTTTTGAGGCACACGAAAACTTCTTTTGGTACTCTCTGCCATATAATGCCATTAAAACACTCCTTTGAGTTTTGCGTTTTGCCATGCAGACATTTAGTTATTAGTTCTTTGGTACATAATTCTAAATATGTAGGCTTAATCATGTTTAACACTTCATTAGATAAACCTTTATATTTTTATTTTGGCTTTTGGCCACAAGATAGTGCTCGCTGGTAGTAGCAACAACTATCCTTTCCGATGGGACACTGTCCATGCATGGGTTTCTTGGCACTTGATGAGCAATGAAAAAAGGCCGCAGTAACATTTTGTTGAAGACCTGAGAGGTTTCCAACATTGCTACGAACAGCAATCCCATAATAGTTTTGCAATCGGTCAATAAAAGGGTCAGTGAGTTTGCCTTTACCAGACAGATTTTTATTTTTCGACTTTGGTTTGCGCAATCTCGCACCTACTCTCTTTTGAACATGACCGATGCATTCATATTTTGCGACACTATCTTTACCATAAGTATCTTTGACACTGATAAAGCCCTTAGAATCCCCGTCACCATAATATTGTGCATGTTTAAGGCCTCGCTTCACAATAGAATGTTGGAAGATTCTAGTTGCACCAACAGCTTCCATTTTTAACGCAGAACCTTGAAAATTGCTATGGCATACGTGATCTGCTGCAAAAGTTTCCGATTCAATGCTTTTAGGCATTTTAGAAATCTTTCTGCAGATGGGGCAATATGACGACATTATTTCAATGTCCACTACTTTACCAGTGTCAACTGACAAAGCTGCGACGCACCCATTCATGGAAGTGTAACCCCTACGCTGCCATGTTCCGTCAACTGAAACACAACATTCAACTATTTTATTTTTAGAAGGATGTAGCACACTAACAGTTCAGAAGCTGCTTTTTGCATTGATACTTCACTAATTTCTGAAATCACAGACATGAGTTTGTTCTCGTGATTAGTGTACGCAGTTTTATTAAGCCTGGGTAAATTTAACGTACCACATAATTTAAACCCAGCAGAAAAACCTTTACAAATTTGTCTCATACCATAAGCAAATCTTGTATTTACTTCAGGACAGTTTAAAGTTTTCTTTGAACAAGAAAACCCTGAGTAAAAGTTACAATGTTTACACCTTATAACAAAATTTGAACACAAACCATATTTTGAATCCTCAGAAAGCAATAAGCCTTCTTCGAAACATCTTGGGCAACAAAGTTATAAAAAACATTTAAGAGGACATCAATATCTATAATTCTATTTCCAGTAAATGTTTTATGCTCATACTCTGCAATTTTTTCATCAAAAACAGCAGGCATTTCGATCTTTGCAGACCTGGCGTTGGTGGATGTTTAGCTACAATTTTTGGAATCTTTATTAGGAGATTCATTACCACGAAATTGTCATTTTCTCTTCGCGCTAATTCTGCGTTTTAAGTTTCCCATTTTAAATGAAAAAAATTAAAAAAGGATTTAACAGAAACTTAGAAAGTGCTGTGTGCGTAATCGTAAGCAAATGTAAACAAACAATAACGCACTCTCTTTTCCTGCCAGATTCTGGATAAAAATATTAGTAAAAACCTGTTGTCAATTATATTTTTAAGATTCTGAAAACTCAAATTTATATTTTAAAGTGTATAAATTTTCTACTATTGCATATTTAAGCAATACTTTGTAAAATAAACATGTAAACAAACATTTTTTTCAACTTCCGGAATGTAGACTTGTACTTCCGGTTAAAAAAGTAGCTACCGAGTAAAATTCAAATCCCCATAACTTAAGTTCTAAATTAGATAGAAACAAAATTTAAGCACCATTTAAAGAAAAAAGCTCAAATTTTAAAATAAAATCAAAATTAAAAAATCGAAAATTCGGGAAAATGACGTTTTGAAGGTGTACGGATACTAAGGGCTTGAAATTTCTGCCCGATGAATCCAGATCATATGTGGAATGCAGGCATTGCTCAGGCACGCAACTGGATCCCAAGCACCTTTTTAGCTGCCCTTCCATTGTTGGTGCTCTTTTTAAAATAGACAATGAATGTGTATCATGGACATTTTATACTCGAATCATACCATGGATGTTGCCACGCCTTTGGCAATATTTGACTATATCTTTGTATTGTTATTACCACCTTTGGACTTTTTCATTCACGGCAACAACAACAAATGCAAATTATTTAAAAATACATGCATAAAATAATTTTTTTTTTTTAATTTTAACATCTTTTGTCGAAATTTATTTTTTATAACATTTGAACATTTTTACCTAACAATAAAATTTGAAATTTTAAGTTTTACAAATAGTACAATTATTTTGATATCTGTTTTGATTTCACTGAAGGACACGTGTTTATCTTTATCATGTTACCGTTATGAATTGAGTCCATTGTTAACTCACTCTCAGTGAATGTAGGTAAAAAACTCTTGCTGCGAAGTGATAATGGAAGTGGTAGGTGATTTGAAGATTTGAAAAATATAGTATTATTTCAGGTGCTGTCATTGCCATTAGACTTCAATTAAAAGAAAAACATTTGCGTGGGATTGAATTCAATAGTAATGCATGTTTGAATCGAACACACAAGATGTTAAAAATATTATTCTTCGAATAGGATGAAAACTAAATTACTACGCTCTCGTATTTCCCGCCTACTCACACAAAATAATTGGTTTCTTCCATTTTGTTCAATCGTAAAGGTTTGCAATTATTTCTTTCGAAGTAATTTGAAACGGTTATTATTCAAAATCTTTTAGTACTTAGCATGCAATAGCCTTCTTGCTTTACATGCACCAGTATTTCTGGTATTGTAATTGAGACATTAATAGAGGAATTTCTTGGTAAATTTAATTAATGTAAAAGTCTTCTCAGTTTACTAATGTAACAAAATGAAAAAAAAATCGTTATGAATGAAAAATACAAGAGCAAAAGAGCTTTGTATATATATTCTTTGATGTAAATAACAAACTCAATGGAATAAGTAATATTTAGTTTTAAATTAATTAACTTTCTTATTTATATTTCTACATTTTTGAATGTACAAACTGATATTTACGGTTCATACTTGAACTTAAAGATTTCATTTGAACTTTTTTTTTATAGTATAAATACTTTTATGTTCTCTTTGTTAAACAAGAGAGTGTTTCCTTTCTGATTATACGTGATTGGAATAAATATTTATTTTAATTCAGAAAATAAATTTCAAATTTGTTACATAAGAAAACGTAAATATTTTTACAAAAAAAACTTCATGGATTAAATGCATTTTTTGAAATATATTTTCTAACAGTTACTTTTTAAACAGGGAATACTCAAATAAAAGTTTTAAATTTAAAATTTTTAATTTTTTTTTGTTTATTGAGAGTGAACACGTATTATATACACTAAGTAAGCTGTGGTTATATAGTTTCTAAATAATCGTATCAGAACTAGGGAGGAAAAAAAATGCAATTTTTTTTGATGAAAAAGATAGTTTATGTGAACTAAACATTTATATTCCTTTTACCTCTTTTATACATTTTTATTTTGAAAAATTCCTGAAAAAATAACGAGGGAGTTAAAAAACACAAATTTTCTCCCTCTGTGAATACATGCAAGAGTCATGCGTCGCAGCCAGATGAAAGGCACAACCACAGCTCTGCTTCTGGATAGTCTAAAAGATCATAGATATCACTCTCCCAGAGTTTGTCCTTGGTTCTTTCTTTGAGTTGTGACAGTTGTCTTATCTCGAAGGTCACATTAAAATTTGTTAATGCAAATTTATAACCAATCAGGCCATTTGAAACTTGAGAAATTTCGCAGAGTTTAAGAGTGGTTCTTCCCAGAGTTTATTTTGATTCTTTTTTTTAGTTGCGATAGTTGTCTTACCTCGAAGGTCATATTGAAATTTGTCAATTTAGACTTATAATCAATTTGCCAAATGAGTGAGCGAGTGAATATTCAGCTGTTCAGCTACCCGAGGGCTTTTGGCGACTGACCAGGTAATTTTGAACCATAGTCAAGTGACGAAGACGACACCCCCTCTCCTAACTACCACACTACACCAACGGGAGGATGTTTGAGCTGTCGACAGATTTAACGTGCATCGCTCCCCTACATGGCGGGTCTTCAGTGGTACTGGGCTCGAACTCATGACGTGCCAGCCACGAACCGATATCTTGACCACTAGGGCAACCGCGGCCACAAATTACCAATCTGGCCATTTTTAACAAGAAATATCACAGTTTCAGAATGGTATCTCCTAAAGTTAATCCTTGAATCTTTCTTTTAGTTGTGACAGTGGTCTTACCTTGAAGGTCATATTGAATTTTGTCAATGCATATTTATAACCCACCTGACTATTTGAAACTTTAGAAACATATCCCCTTTTGGACAGCTCATTTGCTTTTTCATTGTCGAGCATGCCACAATGGGAAGGAGTCAAATGCAAAATGACCATTGCATGCATTTCATGTATTTCTGGAAGTAGGGATCTACGAATACAATGCATTACTGATAAAGAAATATGAGCTGTTAAAATGTATGAACACAAAATAACATATTTCCAATATTCAAACTGAAAGGAACTCGAATTAGAATTATGGACTTATACTATGAATACATTTTTTTATAAATTATTATAAAAAAGTATTTTTATAGATTATAGATTTTATTAATATAATTATAGAGTTTGTAGTTATTATTTTACAGATTTTATTGATTTTGTAAGTAGATTATTAAGCGAAACACTTGCTCATTTGGTGATGTTTATTTAATTAAGGTATGAAATCATTACATTATGAAACGTTAATTAAAAGTTGACAAGTAAAACGCAAGTGATTTCAAAACGAAATTTTAATAAACAACAGATTGCATTTAATTTGTAGATTTTCCAAAACTTCTGATGTTGCAAAGTATATTTGTTCTGTAGATTTCAAAATAAATAAAATGTTACAGAAACGATGAAAATGTTACCAAAGTTATTACATTCAATTGGAATATTATTATTTTATTCCATTCATGAGCTCAGTTATAAAACGTAAATGATACGAGGGTTTTCATGACGCCATCCAACACATCTCTATCCATGCTGCCAGTTGGGAGTACTGCGTCATCGAATGAATACGTGCAACTGTATTCTGCTGGGAAGATGTCTAAAGTAAATAGCGAACAGCGAATCACCATCAAGTTTCTTGTGAAACTTTAGAAATCAGCCGCGAAAACATTTCAAATGTTAACTGAGGCTTATGGAGTTAAAAGCTTGTCTCGTGCAGGTGTGTTTGAATGGCATAAGTAGTTTTCAGGGGGAAGGGACAGTGGGAGAAGGCGATGGATGTGCTGGGCACCCAAGGTCAGTGATTACAGACCAAAACATTGCCAACATTCATGATGAGATCCGAGGTGACTGATGATTAAGTGTCAGTGGATAAGTTGGTTATTTTGGATGGGGAAGCTGTTCGATGCATTTTAACTGACTAATTACACTAGTAAGATTTATACGAAGGTTGTTCCAAGTGTCCTGTGGCCAAAGGCTGTCCTGTAAAGAAGAGTGTGTGGATAAGCTCGAGCGTATTGTAAACTAGCCAAATATATTGGAATCTCTCATAACATGTGACGAAGTATAGACTTTTACCTATGACCCAGAAAGTAAGAGCCAGCTTATGCAATGGAAGCCTCCAGTATCCCAACACCCAAAAGAGCACACATGTCAAAAATTTAATTTGAAAGGGATGTTTATTGCATTAGTTGACATTAATGATATTGTAATGATTAAATGGTTCCCAGAGGTCAAACTGCAATCAATACTACTACACTGGAAGTACTAAAAAGACATCGTCAAAAAATTATGAGAAAAAAGTCACAATTGTGGAGTAATAGATGGCTGTTGCACCAAGACAAAACAGCCGCTCACACAGCCCTTTTGACAAGCAGTTTCTGCCAAAACATTGCTGGGATGGGGCAACCTCCTTTTTCACCTGATTTGGCTCGATGTGATTTTTTTTTACATCCTACAAGTAAATTTTGCCTAAAGGGAACCCACTTTCCTTCAACTGAAGATGCTCAGGCAAAAGCGGAGAATCTCCGGAAGGGCCTTCCAAAAACCTCGTTCCGGTGTTGCCAGCAATGGCAACACCGAATGCAGGAGTGTGTGGATGCTGAAGGGGACTACTTTGGAGGTGATAAACGCTGACTCTGTAAGTCAGCGTTTCTCAAACTGTGGGGCGCGCCCCCTAGGGGGGGTGAGCATATTGGAAAGTCGAAAACAAAAGATCATGTACAAAAATTATTAATTTACTCAAAGTAAAAAAAAAAAAATACATTTCTGACATTATTAGAAATAAAATCCACATATTTATACTGATATAATATACTTATAAATATATCAGTACGGCGCATTGCCTTTTATAATTAGTTTAACAATTAAAGTTAAGATCAAGTTTAACAATTACCAGTGATTCCATGGGCTTTTCAACACTTGTGTGGCTTGTCAACTGTATACAAAAAGTAACAAATATATTGATAATCTGTACGGTTTATAATTAATCCCTTAAATGCTGATTGTAAATTACTCGATTCGCTCCTCAATGACACCATTTTACGCGTAGGCGTGCGTCTGTGATGTATTGCGAAAGGGGGCATAAAAATAAATAAATAAATTCTCTGAAATAAGTAAATATGTTGTGAACACTGTCAAGGTCCTTGTATTGCATTCCTACGTCTTCGGAATAATTTTATGGATAGTAGTGAACAGATGAGATTGTAATTCGGAAAGACGTATATATACGTCCGAAGCAATTAACGCTTTGTTTGAGAGAGACGTTTGAATACGCCGGTGACACTTAAGAGGTTAAAGTCGTATTGTAGCTGTAGCATCAAAGTATAGAACACGCTTTCAATATATTGTTATTATACGCAATGAAAATTATGATTGAATATTGGATCGCAAATATTGAAAGTTTGAGAAGCACTGCTGTAAGTACAATGATTTATTGGACCAGTCTTGTTTTTTTTCTGTTTCACACCTTGTATAATTCAAAAAGAGTTTAACATTGAATCGCGAACAAGAGCAGACAATGAATAAAAAATTAAATCACTAGGTTTGATCAGTAGAACTATGTCGAACATTCAGCGCAAAATTTATTCAATCATTTAATTGCTTTCTTGCGTATATTGCATTTACTTCTCACAATTTGATTTTCACAGTTGTGCTCATGCTATCCCTACTATTAATACAGACATAAGGTTAAAAAAAATCGAACCAGACTCTTACAAAATGACTAAGACTATTTAAGCAACAAATTCTCATATATTAACAATTAAAATTTGATATGCTGAAGAAACTGAAAAAAGTGAACTGAGAAAAAGCTGAAAAATGTTTCAATGTTTCAGAAATCCCTTTGAAGTCGAACTAATCACTGTTATTTGATATAAGGCAAACGTACTAAGAATAGAAACATTTAATAATTGTTTCATTAAAAAATTCATATATTTTTATATTTTATAAGTTGTTGGCTCAATGACTTAGGGGTAGCATGCTCGCTTCGTGAGCTTAAGGTTGTGTGTTTGACCCCGACTGTTGTCAATAGGTTTTTGTAAATCGTAGACAGGCATATCATATGATTATGTGGCATGTAAAAGATACATTGAGTATCAATTTTGATCTGATACATAGGCAAAATTAAATCGCTTCAATATTTAGCATCTGATGAGATCTTGAATTCAAATTAATTAAATCGTGCTAATTTGGTAACGAGAGCATCCACGAGATGGAGCCACCATGAAATGGCTCTCACATTTGGAGACTTACTGGGTCTACAAAGGCTTAATTGTCAATATGCAGTCTATTAGAAAAAAAGATTTCATATATATATATATATATATATATATATTACAATAACATTTAACAAAGGGACAAGCCTCTGAATTAACTAAAACTTTTTTCTTATATAATTAGGTGAGTTGTAGTGAATATAATTATTGTGTTTATTTTCTAGTGCTTTCATTAAAGGTTTCTTTCCTCCTCTTTTTTGAGACAATTTCTATTTCTTTTATAGTTTATTTAAATTATAATATGAAAACACGTGACTTAAATGTTACAATATTCAATGTAAAAGTTTCGTAATATTAAATACTCAAATTTATATATATATATAAATAAAATACGGAAATCTAAAAAATTTTTCAGTTCATTATATTCATAGCTTTTACAAAAATTTTGTGGAAACATGTTTACCGTCCACAAATTTGGTACTATATGTATATTAAAATTATTTCTGTACCTCTCAAATAGCTTTCTTTCATAATTTTTAATTCAAAAATTGAATGGTATGTCTTTATAAAAACGTGCGATGGAATATGTAAAATACTGAAAAAGATAGGAAAAAGGAAGGAAAAGGCATTTCATCTGCCTTAAAAGGTATTCCTATGCATATTTAGTTCTGAGAAAATATAAAATTTTAATATTCTCTTATATATTTTCTTCGGTATGCAATAAAATATTAAATATTATATTAAAATATTACGATGTCATTTTTGAATTTCTTTCTGTAAAAAAAAACAATTTTGGAATGAATAATTTGTATTTTAAAGCTGATTTTTATTCTGTTTATTTGAAAACTATGTGAATCTTATGAATTTTTGATTTTAACCAATAAATATTACTATTTTATTTGTATTAGTTTATAATGTATTCCAATATTTTAGTTACGATGAATATATACAATTATCTTAAGAATTGATAAGTAATATAATTAAGAAATTTTGTGATTGATATAAAGGCACTTTCCTTTAAGTATTTAAAAGTGAAAATCAAACTCTCAACATTTTATTGCGGAATTAGAATAACATTATTGATATTGCTAATACGAAAGAAGAATAACTCTCTTCAAATAAAATAACATGCACATCTCTCGTAAGTATTTTTCCATTACAAGAGTTTTAATATTTTTTTTGAAAGTTAATTTTTTTCCAGCTGTTCAGATAAATTTGCACACAATTGTGCACAAATTATTTTGAATCAAACATTGTGTTCAATAAACAGACATGCAATATGTTAAAACGGCGCAGTTAATGCCTATATTTTCTGTTTTCAGTTTATATAAATATAAGATTTTTAATATTAAAAATACAAACAATTTCAAGCTTGTAATTTGTACTATTTCCATGTATTCTAAATTGATAAAAAAAATCCAAGAAAAATATCAATATAGGTGAATATTCGAGTATTTCAATATCAAAAAATATGACGGGTGGGTAATTAAAAAAAAACGTGTAATTATACTTATTATTTTTTAAATAATGTTCTTAATAAAAATTTTTTATGTACTATGTTTTTTAAACATTTTCATGCATTGTCATCCTTTTCTGGGCTATTGTCCAAATTTCAAGTAAGTTTGAAATCAATTACAAAATTCCACCCGGACATACAAGAAAGCGAGTTGTTAAAAACATTTTCTCTCTTTGACCCCAGAGCTACAAAATTGAATACGTAGGCGCAACTCGACCCGTGCTATCGACAGGTGATCTTTGTGTAAATTCTGGAGTTACGGGGCCCTTTGTCAAAATCGGGGCCCACCTCTTCGGGGCCCGTGTTCGAGACTAGAACTTTTTTTCACATTTTCAACTATTTTCGTCCACTTCTGAGCTATAAACCAAATTTCCTGTCTCTAGCTTTTCGAGAATTTAATTTAAAATCACTTTCAAAATTCCACCTGGAGAGACAAGGAAGCGAGTTAATAAAAACATGGTAGCAAATAAAGTCCGCTCTAAAATTTTAGAAAACTCTAATACTTCGCAATAGATAATACAAAGCTGAAACAATTTGTAACAAAATATAAGAGTTTACATTAAACTAAAACTATAAATAACAATAATGGAAAACAATTTGAATTGCAATAAAATAAAATATACACACGTTAAAATGCACTGCCCAAAAAGTTAGAAAAAATTACATTGTTACAAAAATGTATGAAAACATAGCGTACTTAATATTGCATGGATTTTCCATTCACTTTGAACACCTGAAATGCACAATTTCGTACTTAAAGTGCAAACTTTTGTACTAAGTTCCTTCTATAGCTTTCTTGAAAGCATTTAAAGAGAAATGCTGACACTGATCTTTCTAAATTTTTCTTTCTAAGGTTGTCTCGCACGTTCTCGAAGAGTATCATGACCAGACGGAGAAGAGACTTAAAAGTACTGCAGCACTTTGTTTTCAACTCTTATGTTGTAAAATGTGCTTTATGCATTTCGCATATTGTTCTACTGCAATACCATTTTAGTTATATAGGAGTCCACTAAGAGGCAACAAATGATTATCTACAACTGCGGTTCCTAAACATTTTTGTCTTATAGACCCTTTAGTATGTTTTTCGGTGTGGGGTAGACCAAGATTGGCCAACCTTTTCGGGTAGAGTGCCACTATTTAATAAAAAAAATATGCGAGCCACTTCCAACAAAAAAATGTGAAAAAGTGTCACTTATAGGCTTTTTATGAAATTTATACGCTAATAAAATATTTTTAATGCAAGTCTAAGTAGTCGAAATTAAAAATAATATAATAAATAAGACAACAATACAAATTTTTAGTTTTATTGTTATTAAACTTCTTACAGGTTTAATCAATAAGGTTAGGTATAAAATAAAAATGAGTACCTTGAATCATTTTTAATTTTAAATAAATTTTAAACACTCAGTGCATAATGTGTATTTTGAATTTCTACTTTATTTATTACTTATTTTTTACCAAGTCATCCATATTAACCAAAGGTTAACCAAGGCCACCAAAGGTTACTTTATGATCATATCAACTAGTTTTGAGCGATATTTATTTTATCATAATCATAATAAACATTTATTCACAAACATGTTTTCAACCAAATTTTGAGGGTATTTTGTCCCATTTCAAAAAAAATTGTTAAAAAACAATGATTGTTTATTATTATTTTTTATATTTTTTAATTTTTAAATGTCTTTGCGTGCCACTGTTTCATCTCCCCCGTGACGCGGGTCGGCCATCCCTGAGGTAGACCCTGCTTACCTAATATTGAACATTTGCAAATCTATCAATTTAAATGTCTTTTTGACAGATGGTATAGAAATACTTATTTTAAAAGAATTGAATTTGTAGCTCTTAGTGAAGTATAGTGTTTAAAACTTAAGAAGCACATACATATATGTACTAATAATATGTACTAATTAATACATAAAATAACTGAACAACAAACAAGTGATTTTAATGGGAAGGATGAATCTGAAGCTTCAATAAAAAACTTTCATTAACATTTGGCACCGATCTTGTCAGGTTTAACCCTAAATCTCTCCTCTGATAGTAGTGACCAGTTTTTTCTCTTCCTTTCTTCTTCTTTTTTTTTTTTCGTTTTGGAGATTGGCAACCGTGTTGAAACTCTTCACTAGAAAAAACACACAATTAAATATTTCTTATGATATTCCATAATTTTGGACAAATAACAGGTATGTCTTTTTAAAGTCAAAATTGCTTGTATCATTTTTAAACTTTAATATCTTCTTTAGTGCTTATTAGATTAGTTCTTGAAATTTGACGTTTCTTTTTAATGTGACCTTATGAATCTAATGATGAATCTGAGATGTTACGATAATCAAATCATTCTCAAATTTAGTTTCAAAATCTGAATAAACTGCAATTAAATACTGAACTTAGATTGAAACGTCCCGACAGATTGTCTGTGACAAACCGAGATGATTTGTGACCTCCAATATTATGCTGTTTTAGCTTAATCCTGGAAAGAAAAGCTGAAATATTGTCCTTGTTTAAAAAAAAATTATGCTTTCACCTTATAACTGCAAATTAACCTCATTAAATTTAGTAAATAAGTCTGTTAAATTGGTAAAATCTGGTTTCCACTAAATTTTCTTTTAAAATTAAAGTCACGATTTAGTTTAAAGAGATACACTATCATAGTAATCATTTACATCTTATGGACCCCCAAATTATTTTTCCACTGACGTGGATCCCTTAGAAGTTGTCATAGACCCCTAGGTAGGGGGGTCATTATAGACCACTTTGGGAATCACTGATCTACAGGCTGCACACAATGTACGGAACTTTAATGTCACCTTACGCAAGATAAAAGGAAAATCTACTCAAAACATCATGGCTTTGCAAACTTTCACCTACTATTATTTTTTCTTGCATTACCAGTAGCATATGCGCTCATCAAGGCCATCCAATTGTCATTCTTTTATATCTGTGAAGCAACACTGAAAACCACTTCTAATCGCGAGGCATGGGACTCGATGTCGTTTTTTTTCCAAAATATTTTTTTTACAAGATTTCACAGAAAATACTTTTATGAGCAATATATTAGGTTTCCCTGATCATTGCTCGAATTAAGTTGTCTGTAGGAAAGCAGCTCTTCTTTTTCCTGCCGTCTGCATTACTTGTGGTCCAAAACTTTCATGATCAATGTTTCGCTACGCATATCATTTTTGTCGTTAAAATTCTTAAATACTACATATATACCTATTTAGAACTACAGAACTTTTTTGAGGTTTTTATATATTTGGTCCTAATAGTGAACCAAAAATAATATCGAAGTGCTTAGAAACACCAGGCTTTAAAGCTGTACTAATGGAATTTTTCTGAAAACTTTTATGATCAACGCTCAGATTTTGAGAAATGATTAAATGATACTAATAAGTTTAACTAAGAATAAGTTAGGAGCTCAATTTTTACTTTTTCTCAGTTCAACGTGTAAGAAAAAACTTCTTGAATTTTATTTCTCCTAAAATTTAAAGAATCCATACTTTATGGAAACAAATCTCTGAAAAATGTTACTTTAATTTACAAATTCTACGGTTGCAGGTTTCATAAAAATTTTTGGGGAGCCTACATTAATTAAATGACCCCAACTGGGACTGTCACCCTTACGCAAAGAAGCACTGCAGTAGAGTGGCATTCATAAAAAAAAAAAAAACAGAACTTATAAAAAAAAAGTACATATTTTCTTAGAAAATAACTTCTTTAAAAAGGGTCCTCATTTATTTTTGTTATCTTTTACTCGTACACTTAGCCCTTACTTCTTAACCTACACCAGTGCTTTTCAAACTCTGGGGCGCACCCCTCTAGGGGGGCGAAAAGTCGAAAGCAAAAGAATATTTTTTTAAAAATTATTAATTTAGTGAAAGGAAGTGAAACAAAATAAATTTGACATAATAAAAAATAAAATGCACATTTACTCTGATATTATACACTTATATCAGTACTGCAAAATGTGTTTCATAATTAATTTAACAGTACTGAATTAAGGACAAGTTTAATAATTACCATTGACCCTATAAGCATGTCTTAAAATTATATACAAAATTTAATACTTAACTTGATAATTTGTATGGTAAATAATTAAAGTCATATTGTAGCTTTAGCTTCAAAATTCATTATTATTGAATTCAATACATTGTTATTGTATGGAGGGGAGCGTGATGAAAATTATTATTAAAAATTGGGTGGCAAGTATAAAAAGTTTGAGAAGCACTATCTTACACCATTTATGAATCCTCTTTTAATGTTTTTACGCCTGAGAGAAAGTAATGGAAACATTATAAATCTCTTTTCAGAAATAATAACAATATTTGACATTAAAATGAAGAAGGTATTATTCTTCTCGGTTCCTTTGTTTAAATTGGAATCATATTTGCTTAACAAATAATTGCTCCTTAAAAAGTAATCAACATTTAAATGAAAGGTATAGAATTCGTGACAAGTTAATCGAAAAAAAACCCTAATTAACCCCCAACTCGGCGAGCAAATTGTTCTAATACTAAAATTAGCCGCAAACAATCCTTTTACCACCGATTAAAAGAAATTAAGTTAATTCTATCCATTCAATGCTCTTTTAAACTGACACCATAGCAAATACGACTCTGCACATAAAACCACAGACTCCCACACGCGCTAAAAAAAAATCTCGAATTAGAATCATAATTAGATTTTTTTTCTTTCGTCATTTTCACAATGAAGTTTAAACAGTAGCGGATTGAAGAGAACCAAAATGTAAAACAAAAAGAAAGAAAATGATAGGAGAAAAAAATGACGTTTGAAAGAAGTAAAAACGCGCTTAGAAAAGCTTTGACTTCTTTTTGCAAAGCCTCAAAGTGTGTTTTATCTTAATTAAAGAGAATAATAACCATTAATGTTCGCAGGAAGATTAAATATTGCATAATCAGATTTCACTTTAATAATGTTTGTCTTCCGCGACCAATTAGTGAGGAAGTAGAGATTTGTATTCTATTCTTTACTTTCTCTCGAATTTTTTTTCCCCGCTAAAAATTTCTCTTTAACTATATTGTTCCAAACATGCACGACCAAGTAATTAAAGTTTCACGATAAAAAGTTCCACGGTGGATTATTGGCTTGTCGTTTGTGGAAATTTTTGTTAAAAGCTTTATCGCAGTTTTTCTAAATTTTTATTTCCCTTTTTTTTAAAGTTTTACTTAAATAAATAACGCTACAGAGCGTATTTGGTTACCTATATATATATATATATATATTTCCCCCTCTTATGTAATGGACTTTTGACGCAGATTACGAATAAAAATGCAGAAGATTAACTTATAAATAGTTAATGGCACTTTCAGAGGGACGGCTATGGGGAAACAGGATACATTATTTTTTTTAATTGCTAATATCTTGCAAATTAATGTATTTAATATCTTTGAATCTATAAATTCATTAAAAACTAAACTGATTTAAAAGTACCTAGAGTATTTTTAGAAGGTTTATTTATGAGGTTTTTAATATTTTAATAGGATAAATTAAGATATTGGAAGAGAGAGAGGTACTTTTTTTCTCTCCTTTCTTAGGAAAATCTGATTTAAAATATCAATCTGAGGTAATTACCGTTTTTAACGATAAAAACCGTCAAATTAAAAAGAACAATTATATTCTTCTTTGTTCCCTCATCAGCTCCTTTGAAAATTTTACGTAAGTTAAATTGTTCTTCCGTGATTGGTACGATCAATTTTTTTCGCTAATTGCATAGCATACTCAGATCAATTTTAATTCGCACTGATATAAATTCTTTGCGAAACACAAAACAAATCACAAAATTAGTCCATTGACTCTGTAAAAATTAATCTTTTTTTTTTTGAAGTTGGTTTGTTTTTTTTGGAAAAAAATTCGTACAGGACCATTAACAAAAACTTCCCAACAGCGTAATCAAATGAGTTCCGTTGTATCGAACTGCGAATACTCAACCTGCAGCCCGCGGGCTGCATGTGGCGAACCGGAGCTTTCTCAGTGGCTCGCTCATGGCCCTTTGCACTAACAGATTTAATTATTTTAAGACAATGCATTAAAATGTCTATAAATCAACTAATAAATTATCTCAGTTTTGCTGTCGATGTCGTACTGGTACGAATTGCGAAATAACTTTTTTCTTTTTGTAGCTGTAATGGTCAGTGACATCAAATAACAGTGGGTGCCTCCCCCCCCCCTATTTTATGAAAGCAACTAATTTTTAGCTAATCCTTATGTCTTCCAAGAGAAAGACATATAAAGAACATATGTTATTTCAAGACGATTGTATCTTGACTTTTTCGTTGAGAAAAGAAAAAAAAAACGGGCCAATAACTTGTTTTATTTGTTGTGAGAATGTTATATTTGAAATATATAATTTTGCTCGATACTATTCTACTAATCATAAACCTTTCAACTGCTCTTTTTCTTGAGGATCTCTTTCAAGACGCGATAAATTGGCTTTGTTAAAAAAAAATGCTTTGTTAGTTGTAATATCACAAAATGCAGCGATAATAACAGCTTCATATAAAATTCGTTATATTATATATATTGATGAATATGTGTGAAATTGTTAAGTATAAAAATATGAATTGATACAGAAAATGTAAGATCGTTTCTTAAATGCTTCTGATGTACTCTTTGTAAAATTCAGTTATTTGCTCTGAAATTGTTTAGTAAATTCTAAAAGTATTTGAATAAATTTGGAACAAAAATGCACAAGCATGTCTGAACTAATTTTAAGCAAATAATAATGATTTTAGACTGGAAATGAGTAAAACCTCCTCTCTGCCCTCCTGCACTTGAAAAATTACTACCTGAAGTTAAAATGTAAGTGAGGCTTGTGTCAAATGAAAAAATCAAATTATCTAAAAACATGGCAGCTTTGTTTTTATAACAGTGTAATTTAAATAAGACACTTGAGCTTATTAATGAAAGGTAATCTAAATAAGGTAAGGTAATAATGGTTAGAAGAAGGAATATCATCCTTCGTCTTGGCCCAAATTTCGTTGAGACAATAGGCCGTCGTGACTGATATCAACTACGTCACCGAACTTCGTACACCAAATAGGAAGCCTATCAATTAGTCAGGCACTTTGACCTTGAGAATAAGCTCCTAGGTATGCCTTTATCACAAAAGGTCGAAATTTTTTAATTCAAATAATTCATGGCCCACATGTTCGAAGGAACGAACTCATCAACTTAAATGTTCCTTCTATAAATCATTGTGACTAAAACCATCTGGGTGCCGAAGAAGAAAGAGGTGTGGTAACATCAAAGCTGTTTCCAAAATCGGCACAAAACCTGTTCAGTTCCCATAAGTGAGACAAAAGTACACAAAAGTACTTGAAGAATACAATGACCATTCTGCTCAACCCCGAGTCATCAAACTTAACAAGTAGCGTCAAAAATGGTTCGTCTAATGAGAAGACGCTACAAGACCTTTACATGTGGTAAAACGTGCTAAATACTGTGCCACTCTCGCACTTTCTTGTAAACCACGAATTCAATTCCCACTAGTTGACTCAACTTCGCTCTTCACACGTGGCTACTTTTTTTTGCCAAAATCAGAGAAAACTTTTTCTTGCCTCTTCGAACGCAGTCCTTATATCGTTAGTCCGAGACTCCTTTTTCATTCAATTTTGTTTCTGCATATAAAAGGAATTTTCTCCGCTCATCGATCCTGCATATCACTGGAGATGAGTCATCGGAAACACTTTCACAGAAACAAAGCTTCCTCGTGTGAAAGTGGCTTACATACAAGAGCCAAACAGATCGAGACCCACTCACGAGAAGTACGTTGAAATAGCTTTTGCAATGAACCACCAGCAAATCTATTTGAAAGGAACTAACCAACCGTGAACCACCCTCTGTCAGTTATCAGCCATCAGGGAGTATCAGAAGCTTCACGAGCAGAAAAAACTTGACTATATACGAGGCGGTTCCGAAATATATACTGAGAACTCCTTTGATTTCGCCGAAAAACTAATAGGGTTGATTCACACCGCGAAACTTCATTAAGCAGTTTGGTCTACTAAAAAATAGTACACATCTGCAATTCGGACCTAAATGGTTCAGAATTGTACATTCCATGTAGTTCACTGCTTATCAAACTTTCAATATATGTATATATATATATTTCCGACCCAATATTCAATCATAACTTTCATTGCACCCCCCTCCATACAATACCAATGTATTGAATTCAATAACACTATACTTTGATGTTAAAGCTAGAATGCGACTTTAAAATCTTAAATGCCACAGACGTATATAAACGTTTCATTCAGCAAAAGCGTTAATCGCCCCGAAGGTATATATATGCCTTTCTGAAGTACGATCTTCTCTGTGTATTGCTATCCAGAAAATTATATCGATGACTTTGGAATGCAATAAAAGGACCTTGACAGTAGTTGCTAAGGATTTACTTATTTCAGAGAAGGTTTATTTATTCCTTTTCATACTCCCCAATACATCTCATACGTTCGCCTACGTGGAAAACGGTGGTACTGTTGAGCAAATCACGTATTTTTTTTATCGGCAGTTAAGGGTTCACTATAAACCATACAAATTATCAAGAGAGATAAGTATTAATTTTTGTAAAAATTTTATATATGACAAGCCCATGGAGTCCCTGGTAATTTTATGAAATGTATTTTTAAATTAGTATTATTAAATTAATTATAATGTACATTGTGTGCAGTACTGATAAATTTATAAATGCATTATATCAGTGCAGATGTGTATTTTATGTTTTATTATGCCAGAATGTATTTTTTTTTTTACTGTCAGTAAATTAATAGTTTTTTTTAAAATTTATGTTTTGTTTTCGACTTTTCAATATGTTCGCGCCTCCCACGTTGAGTTATTACGGCCCCTTAGGAGAATGAGTCTTACAGTTTGAGAAAGTCTGCTGTAGTCCCTTTAACTATGACTTTAAAGCTTTTTGTGAATAAGCAGCTACCTTATTTTTAATTTTAGCTGGTACTCTTCATTAGTATCCTTCAGTTTGACCGAAATCATATAATTATTCAAATGAATAAGAATTGACTGAGATTAAGTTAACAATCATTTATCTGTTTAAGAAATAAACATAATAGTTTATAATAAATACTCATGTTCAATGTTCTATAAGAGAAAGGGAGAGCGTTCGAGGATTTTTAAGAAAGTACGGGACAGTTAAACAACACTTTACAAAATATGCTTAAACATTTTCATAATTAATTTTTCGGAATAAAAGCCATGTTTATAGAAGTTTTAATTAAATGAAGAAGAAAAATATATGTTTTGCTAAGATCTAAATTTTATTTTTATTTGGCGATAATCAAGTAAAAACAGTTATTTTTTCGCTTCTATAAGATAATTGATTTATATGGGCCGTGGGTAGCCTAGTGGTTAGAGCATCGGACTACAGACCGGAGGGCCTGGGTTCGATGCCCGATGTCACTAAATACCACCGAATGTAGACGGAGTACGTTCTCGCTAAATCAGTGGGTCCGAAAATCTTGTGGGCGCTCGCAGCAGAAACCACGAGTGCAGGGGCTGGAGAATATTTACCTCCCCTTCAGTTCCATGTCAAAATTGTGCAGGCGGAGATAGGTGGTGTCGCCATCTATCGTTAAAAAGTCCAAACGGTCTCACAGGTAATGGCAACTTTCATTCCTGCCCTGCGGGAAGAACACGACAACAACAACTTGATTTATATTTATCTTAAAAAGAAAAAAAAAGACCCAGTTTGAATTTTTTCAGAAAATATTTTTAAGCATATTATCTAACTCTAACAATGAGATTTTTAGCAAAGTTTTTTAAATATATTAAATGCATTTCACTTATTATAATTTGATTAATTTTCATTCGCCCTGTTGCCCTTTTAAATTTTCCTCATGTTTAAGACAAACTTTGCTTTATTTGCATTAACAGCTTAGCAACAGTCATGAATTTGTCGAACACTGGCTCAAGTGTTAAACTTGTTATCAACAAAAACAGACAGTTCCCCAACCTATGCTTCATATTTTTATTGATCCCAATAAATTGAAAGATTTAAATTATAAACACAAATAATAGGGGTTTGCGAAAGTAGGGGTAAAAGTGTAAACAGGGCAATCGCGAGAAGTTTCCCTCTTAGAAAAAATCTCCTTAAAAGTTATTAAATCTTTCAGCTGCAGTTTTATTACAGATGAAATGTGATAAATAGATGCATAATATTATGCAGGGTGATTAGCTACCAGACCAACAAACTTTAAGGTGTGTAGGGAATACAGAGAGGACTCAGAATTTTGCAGGCATTTCCTACCCTTGGTTGTTAGGATTAATTGATAGAATAATAAAATAGATTTTTTTTCTGATTATGGCTGATTTTATTCCAACCCCCAAAGCATCGATGGACGTGGCAGCACGTACATCACAAGAGGATTAAGAATTTTTCATAAATATTTAATTCCACTTGTATTTATGTACAGTTTGACCCAAAACTCAACAATAAGCGAACACGAAGTAAAGGATATTTAAACTTACACAACATGCATGCATGACACTTGGAAACTCACATCTGGTGCGTGAAGATCGGTCCGAATTGTAATATAATGCCAGAAATTTTTTTTGTGCAACTGGGCACTTCGATTAAAAAGTACGGCTATAAAAGTGGATGTTAGTGAAAAAAAGACCATCACAAAAATGTGAAATTCGCGGTCACGCTAGCTAGTGATGTGATGCTGTGTGTCAGCTTACCCCACTTTCGAAAATGCGCTTGTCCAATCTTAAAAAGTGGTAGGAAATTTTTTTTTAAATTTTTCCCTGGTCTGTTATGACTTCAACTTTCACCTCATGCTTGCTTTATGCTGAGATTCCGGATATCCTGCACAGGGAAAAGGGGAACCACTTGCTCACTTATAATGAGATCTTTTAGGCATAAAAATTGTAAATTAGGAAGGAATTACATTTGTTGGTAGATATTTGCTAAAGAACGGGGTTTGCTGAAATCGACTCCCAAAGAGAATACAGGAAAGTTATAGGCAAATGTTGACGATTTCGAACTATCAGACACCCAGGATTTAAATTCGGCAAGCATGCTTATTTATTCGAGTTGAGATCCTTGAAGAAGGGGTTATGAGGAAATCGACTCCAAGGGAGCTTATGGAGGCGGGAGATGTAAATATATTTGAATTTTATAAATTCATGTCCTGTATTTTTTTAAATCAAAATTCGGGCGCTAGAAGAATACCATTCAATGAAATAAAAAGCGTAATGCCAGGACTTAGATATTAAAAAAAATATACAGGGCGATTTTCTCTACCAGACCGACAAACTTACAGGGTGTGTAGGAAGAACAGAGACGATTCGGAATCACACAGGAATGCAGGGTCGCAAAGGATGTAGTTGCGAGCTATGGTGCAAAGAAGCACAGAAAAATAACATAAACAGCAATACAATAATAGTACAGAAAACATTTTATTGAAAGATTTTACAGCAACTGGTGTTCGAAATTACAAACAGAAGACGTCTGGTAGGCCTGACAGTGGCACTGCTTGGAGTTCTTTAAGTTACGAAAATTCCTGGCATGTCAAGTACCTTTCCGAAAGCTACATATATTCGAGTGATGAGATCTTCAACTGACGGAACAGGTGCCTTGTTCACCGAACACTTCATCTGATCAGAACCAGATTCACGTCACCTTCTGTTCGCACTTTTATAGGTCGTGTGATGTGAGACACTATAATTCGGGTAACGTGCCTGGTAAAACCACCGAGTGGAGTCCTCATTACAACCCTCAGCTCCTTAACTGATCAGCATATCCACGAGTTCTTCCTTTGAATACTAGTTAATCCTACTACTTGGGAAAAGGATCGTAAATAACGAATTCCAAAATGACCTGTTTTCACGAAACCTTCTGTTTAGAGCAATTTACCGCAAGATAACCCAGTTAAGCCAGCCAGATGACTTCTTGTCGGAATGTTGAACACATGTTGCAGTACTACTTTTCAATAAAGTATTTTCAATCTTTTCAATATGTTGCTGTTTTTCTCTGCCTCTTTGCAACATAGCTCGTAAGCACTGTTTTGGTGATATTGGGTTCCTACGTGATTCTGAGTCATCTCTGTAGTCCTACACACCCTGCAATTTAATAGGTTTGTTAGTGAATACACCCGCATAAAGTGTTTTGAAGGGCAGCTAGAGAGTTGTCTTTTTAAAAGTATTTCTGATTATGAATGAAAATACTATATTAGTACAGTTTAAAATCTAAAAGTATTGCAAATATGATTTTTTTTAGATTTTGATGTTGTTTCATTTAGCAATGTGTTTTACTGATATAGGTGCATCTAAATATATTTTTCTTTTTGAAAGTATTTCCGATTATGAATGAAAAGACAAAAAAGTGCAGTTTAAAATCTAAAAATATTACAAATACAATTTTTTTTTAGATTCTGATTATTTTTTACTTCAAAAATTTAGACTGTCTTTATTTTGAAATGAAACTAATTAATTCAAAAATGTAACTACATAGCTTTAAACCGCATAAAATGAACGACATCGTCGTCTTATGTTTTGGGCGCATTGTATTTTTTAATAATTAATTTATTCAATCAATTAAAAACATTAGTAAAATTCATATAAATACCTGGATTAAATAAACTTTAAAATTTGAATTGAATTTCTACAATTTGTTGGAAAGTTCAATTTAATATGGAAAACAAATGAAACAATTCACAGAGCATAGAGTCCAAGGACAAATATTGTTGATTACGTGTGTTCAGGAGCATAATCCAGCATAAGAATTAAAATACATCATCAAATAATTGTACCTAATGTTGTATAAATAAATCACCAATTCCCAAAGCAACCTCTAAAATTCTATTACGAAGTGAATAAGTTCACGAGCTTACAAAGAGAAAGAAAATAAATTTTATTTTATACATTTTATTATAATTTGCTGACATGAGCCCTTCAATACATTCTATATATTTTATACCATTCTATATTGTTCTTTTTAGAAGAAGAATGAAGTCTTGAAGATTAATGATACATTTTTCTTGATTATGATGTATTCTTCAGGAATGAAAAATGAGATCCTAAGAATCTGAAAGAATCGAGAAACAACTATTATTGTTATTGTGCATTCTTCAGATGTGTGTTTGATAGGTGTAAATGTCGAAGTTCAAAGCAATCCAAATGAAATAAACCATTCCTGATAAAAGTAAATAAATAAATAGCGAAGGGTATAGCTATTTTTCTTAATCTATTTTGGGTTATTACTGATTTATGTTCATTCAATAGTTAGTGAAAATTGCACTGAAAGTAAATCCCCTGATACAATTAATTTTCATGTAAGAATGTTTCTCTCTCTAACGTCTAGTTCAGTATTTTGTAAAAATAATTATTTTTCAGGCTTTTCTCATACTTTAGTTTGGCCGCAGGATCATAATGATCCTAGAATCGAGCTCTATGTTCATAATTCTGTTTTTCTTTTTGGTGTTGCAATTGTAACGGTAAGCAATGAGTGTTTTACTCAAATTCAATACTGCATACCTCTGAGATCTCAAACAGAAAAATGTCTAGCGTAAGATGAATCCTGCCTGATTTCGCTTTGATTTTATTTTGATTGAAGTTTTGTTAGAATTACACTATCACGTAAAACCAACACACGTATCCTTCCTTTCACATATTTTATAATTAGGTGCCATGATTGAGCATTGAGTACATCTTAGGTTATTTCTCATTCTGTCACAGTCATATATTTGTTATGTAAAGCTACTTAAATTCTCTTCCTAGTTTGGTCTTCAATGGTATTAAATCAAAACTATACGACCCCAAATTTTAAAGCTTGCTCTTTTTCTATCGGTTATCAAGCACTATACAGGTTTATATATCGGTACTAACGTATTATACCATCGACCAATTTTATCGAATGAAAGTACGTCTCCAAATATCGTGATATGCATCCAATAGTAAAAATATGTTCTCTTACAACCTCGTACTCGATAAACCTCTTTGCGCATGCTCGAAAGTAGCGTATTTTTATGGGGTGCACCATTCCCGTACATTTCAGAACACAATATTGCTAATTATGCTTACATAAAAATAACAATATTGCTTATAATTGGGAATATTTTAATTTTATTACTTTATTCGGATAAATGATTCAATTTCGGACCTATTTTCGCCTTAAGTAAAGCTGCAAAGTATTCTGGTCTAATATGCAAATATTTCCAAGACTATTCAGTTTAATATATCAGCGAAACAAGGAAATTCACGGTTATGTAAGACAACATTAAAGATTTGTACTTATATAGTGTAATGAAGATACATTTGTAGCGAATTTAAATGCAATTATGACCGCGTCGATATATTTGGTTCAATGTTTTGATATTTTCGAGGTGTGACACAAACAAAACCCAGACTAAGTGATGAGCTTGAAAAACGAGTGGAATTGGCAACAACTGTTTTTGTGACGTCATCCCACACATCTTCGCTATCCATGCAGCCAATTTTGATTTTACCATTCACGCCAGTTAGGAAAATTGCTTCATTGAATGAACACGTTCAACTGCATTTTGCCGAGAAAATGTCGAAAGTAAAAATCGAACAGTGAATCAATATCAAGTTTTTAGTAAAACTTCAGAAATCAGCCACGAAAACATTTCAAATGTTAACACAGGCTTTGGGGATGACACTTTACTTCATACACCTGTCTTTAAATGCCATATGATGTTTTCAGAAGGAAGGAACAGTGTGGAAGGTAAGGAACTTGATGGGCGACCACGGTCAGCAGTTACAGACAAAACACTTACCAAAGCTCATACTGCAATCCAGAGTGACCTAAGATTAAGTGTTCAAGCAGTAGAGAAATTGGTTTACTTGGATAGGGAAGCTGTTTGTCGGAAAATTAGGAATCCATCATTCCACAGTTCTGGAGTGATAGTGACTGTTGCAACAGTACAATGCACAAATACACACGGCCCTCCCTGTGAAGCAGTTTCTGAACAGTAATATTATTGTGATGGATTAATAAATTGATACTATTATTGTCCCCCTTAATCACCTGATTAGGCTCTATGAATTTTTTTTATTTCTTTCTGTTAAATCTGGCTTAAAGGGAGCTCATTTTAAGAAAATTCAGGCAAAAACGAAGGATCTCTTGTAAGGAATTCCAAAAATCTTGTTCCACAACTTTTGCCAGCAATCGCGACACCGAATGCTGAAGAGGACTACTTTGAAGGTCATATTGTCATGGAGAATTCATTATGTAAGTACAATAATTTATTGAACAAGTTTCGTTTTTTAAAAAATTTTTGTGTGTTTCACATTTTGTATACATATGCATATATATATATATATATGTATATATATACATATATAGTCAAAATATCTCTACAAGAGAGAGATACATAAATGGCATATATATATATATATATACACTGCTGGCCACCGTAAATGCAACACCCTGAAGGAAGCACGCAAATAGCATGAAATTTACAACATGCATTAGCGGAGGTGAGATATGCAAATTATTAGAATTTCAGAGCAGACACGCATCACGCACGCCTGTGGCGCCACTTCAAAGCGCTATTTAAGGCTTAGAGATTTTGACGATTTCAAGTTCGGCAATTGTGTTTTTCTTGTGGTTTTTTCAAAAAACGATCAGTTATGTCTAATAGAAAACAGCGATCAGCTTTTGATCAAGTTTCCGAGTTCGACAGAGGAAGGATAGTGACCTACCGAGATTGTGGATTATCTTTCAGGGAAATCGGTAGTCGTGTTGGACGAAACCAAACAACTGTATTGCGGATATGTGACCGTTGGATGCAGGAGGGTACGACATATCGATGTGGTCGATTGCATCCACCTCAGTGCACCAATTCACGTGAGGACAGCCAAATTGTGCGCATGACAGTGACGGATTGCTCAGTCACATAACAAACCACATCACAGCACATTGAGTCTGTAACGCATCATTCAGTGTCTGCGCGTACCATTCGACGCCGTTTACAGCAGAGTGGTCTGTCCGCAAAACCGCCATTGCTTGGTCTACCCTTGACGCAGAATCGCAGACGTCTCCGCCGCCGATGGTGCAATGAAAGAAGGACGTGGGTGGCAGAATGGAATGAAGTTGTCTTTACTGACGAGTCACGCATCTGTCTGCAACACCACGATGGTAGGATTCGAGTCTGAAGACACCGTGGAGACAGGATGATGAACAGCTGTGTTATGCACCGTCACACTGGTCCTGCAAAGGTTATTATGGTATGGGGCGGTATTGGATATCACTCTCGCACTCCTCTAGTACGCATTGCCGGTACTTTAAACAGCCTGCGCTACATCTCCGAGGTTTTGGAGCCAGCTGTCCTTCCTTACCTTCAGGGCTTGGTCACAGCCATATTTCAACAGGACAATGCGCGACCACATGGGGCACCAAAGGTTCTTCGTCAATCACCAGATTGAATTGCTTCCCTGGCCGGCTTGCTCTTCGGATCTTTCGCCGATATAAAACATGTGCTCCATGGTCGCTCAATGATTGACCCAGATTACATCCCCCGCTGCCACACCAGATCAAATTTGGCAACGCGTGGACGCTGCTTGGTCTGCTGTACCCCAAGAACACATCCAAAGTCTCTTTGATTCAATGCCGAGGAGTGATTCAACAGTGATCTCCAAAAATGGCGGCTATTCTGGCTACTGATTCTGGCAGGAACCACACTTCACAGAAGTCTATAAATTTAATCATTTGATACTTTGTTAACAGGTTATCTGCAAAATAAATTTTTTGTGCTATCTCTTGTCTTTCTTGGTGTTGCAAATACGGTGGCCAGCAGTGTATATATATATAATTTATTATAATTTATGTATATTACTTTTTATAATTTCTCTTATATATATATCTTTAATAAAATCTTATGTCTTATTTATAATATAATTTCAGTTTTTTTGCTTTAGTTTTCGTGATTATTGATATTTCATCTTTCTATAGCAGAGAATTTTAATACGATAAGGAATACCATACGGAACGAATATGATGGAAAATTTATTTTAACTCATTTGGCAACATTTTTTTAATTTGCAGATGTTTTATGATTAGTTGAAATTGGTTGAATGTTTAATATAAAAGTACCGTATTTTCATTTTTTTTACTTTAAATCATACTCAGTAAAAAGTTTAAGAAATGAAATTCTCACATTTGTATCGATACTTTCTAAGATTCTTAAACAAACAGAAATAAATAAAACATTGATGTTCTTATTTTTTTAGAATAAATCGACCCGTCCTTTTTCACATGTTTAGATGAATAAGACAATAGCTCTTGCGACCCAGGGGCGATAGTAACAGTCCATGTTGAAATTAAGCCCAGTTCTTAAATCATGATTCTATTCAACCTATTTATTATTATTCTTACACCTATCATTAAATCATATATTACCATTATACATAAACAGGGCTTTGGAAGTTAGGTATGTTTGTCAATGCCTTCTTTATAGTGGGGAATACATGTAGGTATTATTCTTTTTCTCACTTTAAAAGACTCAGATTTTAGTCCCTAAAATTATTCCTCTTGCTCGAATGATAAGGAGATTCAAAACTTTTCAAAAATGGAAATATGAGATTGAAATTTATAGAGTGTTAAACCAGCAGAGTTGTCGTACTGGTTATATGATTTCGACTTGAGATGCTTGCGTCAGCACTGACAAATATCATCTATAGAATGTCTAAGTCATGAAATTAAACAAGGTGCCTTAAATAATATTTGTAATAAAATGTATTTAAAATTTATAAAAATATATATATTCATTGTAATTTAATTAGAATTTCAATTTTAAACACGTAATGTATAAGGCTAAATATTTTTATTCTTATAAGAATAAAATTTTACTTAAAAGTTTTTACAATAAGAATACTTAGAATAAGAATAAATGCATTTATTTTTACAAAATGAGAACAAATACTTTTATTTCAATAGCAATTCTTAGAATAAGAAAAATTTGTTATTCTTACAATAACAATTCTTAGAATAAGAACAAATGGTTATATTCTTACACAATAAGAATTCAATAAAATAAGAACAAATACATTCATTTTGCCAAAAGAACAAATACTTTTCTTTCAATAACAATTCTTAGAATAAGAAAAATTTGTTATTCTTACAATAACAATTCTTAAAATAAAAAAAGATTGTTATTCTTGCAACAAGAATTCTTAGAACAAGAAAAATGTGTTAGTCTTACAATAAGAATTCTTAGAATAAGAAAACATTGTTATTCTTATAATAAGAATTTTTAGAATAAGAATAACAATAAAAACAAATAAATTTTTCTTTCGATAAAAATATTTAGAATAAGAAAAAAATTGTTATTCTTATGATAAGAATTCTTAAAGAAAAACAAATGTTTTCATTCTTACAGTAAAAATTCTTATAAAAAAATAGATACTTTTCTTTTTACAATAAGAACTAATAACTTTTCTTTTTACTATAAGAATTAGTTCTCTTTTATTCATATAATAAGAATAATATATTAAAAAATCATAAGAAAAAATTAAAGTTTCGTAAAACACTTTATGCCCTAAAAATGAATGAAGTAGCTATTTCGCACCATTCTGATTTTTAGCAAATTAGACGATGGATTCGTACAAAATATTTATTTTGAATTAAACAAAAACAACAATTAAAACTACTACATTCTTAATAATCACTTTAAGAGCTTTTGCTCCCCCCCCCCTAAGCTTAAACGAAAACTTAAATTAGAAGAATTACTTTTCAAGATAGATGATAAACTATTCTCCCTAATAAACACATTAGCGAAAATAGTTAGGGAAATTAAGTTTCAACTTAGTTTGTTCGACGTTGTGCATACCGAACAGATTTGAACAAATAAAAGTAGATTTTAACGATTTAAGCTCTTGGTACTCGCCGGGGATGTGGTGGATATATGAGAATCTACTTGTTTAAATCTTCATTTTCCAAATGGTGTTAATGAGAATACTCAGAGAAGCATTGCTAAGTAAGTAAATTATTTTAGATTGTTCTGTGAATTTCTGTGAAAATGCAGTAGTTAGGTTTTGTTTTAATCCAGTTGATGTATTGCTGCGGTTTAAATGATACTCCATTGTTGTGGTAATGTATATTTATTTCTTTACAGTGCTTTCTACTGAATAACTTGCATTTAACTGTTTATTATAAGCATTTGACGTTATGTATAAATAAGAATTTTATTCTCTGTAGTTATTTCTTAATAAAAAATTCTTTCAATTATTGCATTTTTCAAAATGTTGTATCAATGTTTGTTTAAAGCATTGTTTCCAAAACTTACTGGGCCAATAGACCCTTTTTGTTCCAAAAATTTGACCATGAACCTTCATGTGGTTTACTTCAATGCACAGTAGAAAAATTACAGAATTAACTTGGCAATTCACGCGCGAAGAAAACGTCCTTGACTTGAAATGCAGGGTATCTCATAACCACAAGGGTGTTTACATTCTATTTTTACTGTAAAATTTGTATATAAAGAGAAGAAAAGTAGGAAATACAATTTGTTATTACACTTTTCACACGTAAATTTAGTTTCCTGTTCTTTTATTAGGGCGAAGTGGCGCATTTATCCGCTGGGATAGAACAACTTGAGTCCGAAACCGAGTAAGTTAACCACTACACCATAATGATCCCATGGTGCAGAGGTTTTTACTGGCTTATGTAGATGATACCGCTACACACTCCTTCACCAGTGAGTCGGTGGATAGGCGAACGAACGATGTATTTGTTAAATCAAGCGTGCCTTGCTACTGCGTCACTAGTTGTGACGGCTTTGCTGGTTGCGTCATTC
>BMAO01029904.1:0-45837 GCA_019973975.1 Trichonephila clavata | reverse complement strand
TTATGGAAATTTCATGTGATTGCTGAGATGCAATATCCATGCATCCTAGGTATTGATTTCATGTCACATGCGAAGATTAGTTTTGATTTCCTGTCTAAATCGTTAATCATTCCGGATTCGCAAACGGAAAAAGGGGCAATTTCGGACGAACCGGTTCAAATAGATTTATCTAACACTAAGTTAAATTCAAAACAAAAGCAGGAATTGCAGATTTTGTTTAAAGAATTTCATGGGTTGTTTTCGCTTAAGCCTGGTCTGACACATGTATTTTGTCATGAAATTGACACGGGTGATAGTTCTCCTGTTTTTTCGAGACCTTATCGCTATGACAGGGTCAAACAGGGTATAATAGACTACCATGTTCAGAAAATGTTGGGTGATGGAACAATAGTTCCAACAACATAGCCCTACGCGTCTCCAGTTGTTTTATGTCGGAAGAAAAACGGGTTGCCGTTAGATGACCCAGAAGCTTATAGGTTTGCAATAGGTTATAGGAAGTTAAATGCGGTCACGAGATATCCGCGATATCCGCTACCAATAATTGATGATTTGATCACTAATATTCCGCACACCGAAATTATGACATCACTTGATTTACGCAGCGGATACTTTCAGATGGCAGTAGACCCCAAAGATGTGCATAAGACGGCGTTTGTTACAAAAAATGGTACTTTTGCATTTACTCGCATGCCATTTGGCCTTTCGGGGGCAGCTCCAAATTTTCAAAGGGCCATAGAGATGATCCTCATGTCAGTCCTCGGGCGTTTTGCCCACTGTTATATGGATGACGTTATCATCTCGTCTCCATCTTTTGAAAGCCATGTAGAACACATACGGGAAGTATTCAGATTATTGCAGGAGGCTGGTTTGACGTTGAATCGCGAGAAATGTCATTTCGCGAGGGAACAATTACGTTATTTGGGTTTAGTTATTAATAAAGAAAGAGTTAAAACAGATGAGGAAAAAGTAAAAGCAATTATTGAAATGAAGCCTCCGAAAACTGCAAAACAAATAGCAAAATTTTTAGGAATGACGGGTTGGTATCAAAAGTTTATTAAAAACTACGCAGACATGTGTGAACCCTTATATAATTTAAAACGAAAAAACTCTAAGTTCCGTTGGTCGGAATCAGCGCAGGAAGCCTTTGATCATATTAAGAAAGCACTGACAGAAGCTCCAGTGTTACAATTACCAGATTTTTCCAAGCCTTTTGAACTCTATACGGATGCGAGCTCCGTGGGGGTAGGAGCAGTTTTGACACAGAATAATAGGCCTATAGCGTTTGCATCGAGAACTTTAAACCGAGCAGAAAGGAATTATAGTGTGACGGAACGTGAATGTTTAGCTGTCATATGGGCATTAAATAAATATCGCACGTATTTCGGATCCTTGCCGGTTAAAGTGATAACAGACCATGCTGCACTTACCAAATTAACGAAGGGAAAGAATTTGTCGTCTAGAATGATAAGGTGGACGCTTAAGTTGGCAAATTTTAATGTAGAATGGGAACATCGCCCAGGTGCGCAAAATTTAGTGGCTGATATGTTGTCCAGAAACCCGTTAGAAAGTAATGAAGAACCAAAGGTGTCTTGTGCGGTGATTAGATCGTTAGTATTATCTTCTATAGAACAGTTGAGAGAGGAACAGAGAAATGACCCGGAGCTAGGTCACATAATGAAGTATCTGGAAAATCCGGACGGAAATTCCGCTAATGAATCCATCTGCAGAAATTGGTCCAATGACTTTAAAATTGTTGACGGTTTGCTATATTATGCAAAATATACAACCACACTAGGTGAATTAAGGATATTTTCACCTAAAACATTAAGTAAAGATGTTATGAGAGAATTTCATGACTCGCCTATGGCAGGTCATTTAGGCAAAAAGAAAACCTACTTAAAATTAAAGGACGCGTGTTATTTCCCGTACATGAGGAAATACATTTATAAATATGTAGCAACCTGCGACCAATGCCAAAAAGTCAATTATAAAAACGGATTACCAGCTGGTCAATTAATTCCGATAGTAACGAATTTTCCGAATGAAATCGCATCTTTAGATTTATTAGGCCCATACCCCGCAACTAGTCCAGAACGCTATAAATTTATTTTAGTAATTACAGATAATTTTTCTAAATGGTTTGAAATAGTTCCCTTAAAGAAAGCTTCAGCTAGAGCAATTGCCAATGCATTTTTTGAGAATTATATTTCGCTTTATGGAGCTCCTGTAAAATTAGTTAGCGATAACGGCCCCCAAATGATATCCGAAGTTTTTGAGCAAGTATGTCGCAGGTTGAATATAAAACACGTTAAAACTGTGGTATATCGTCCACAAGCTAATCAAACAGAAAGAGTTAATCGTACTCTTTTAAAAATGATTTCGAGTTTTGTCGCGGATAAGCACACTAACTGGGATCAATTTCTGCAAGAGTTCGGATACGCTATTAGGACAGCAGTACATGAGACAACGGGTAAAACACCGGCGGAATTATTTTTAGGTCGAAACTTAATCAACCCTTTTCAAAATTTAGTTATGGTAACTGATGGATCAGATTTAGTTTGTGGGAACATAGAAAGGTTCTTTGAGGAGGCTACAATTCATACAAAGCGCCAGCACGAGAAGTGGGCCAAATATTATAATAAAAAGAGGCGTGAAAGTAATGTGAAAGTTGATGATCTAGTATTAATTCAAACTCACCCGTTAAGTTCGACAAGTAAGAAAATAGTGGGTAAATTTATGCCAAAGTTTGAGGGCCTATATAAAGTTCTGAGTGTAAAAAATAATAATTTAGTAATATTAAAATTTGGTAAAAGAATAACTGTTTAATGTGGACCAGGTGAGAATTTACCATCAAAGAGAAGACAGTGTTGCCAAGTCGGAAAGTGCCAATAGTAGTGATCATGGTGCAGTGGCATCAGTCAGGTCGGATGATGGGCAGTCGAGATTGGTGCAATCGGAGAGTGATGGGGGTTGTCGTAGAGGATCGAAAGCAGGAAATTTAGATGGTAGTAGAGATATAGTTGCGAATAGACGCGATGGAGTGGAGGTGAGAAAAAAACGTGGACGAACGGAGTCTGCTGTTTCTTCGGGGGATGATGTGTATAATTTCAGGAAGAAAAAACCGTATTGGACTGAAAGAGAGAAAAGAGGAAGACCAGACTCTTGGAGAGAAAACATACAAAAGAAGAAGAGACCAGAGGCCCAGGTATCCCGAGACAAGAGAAGGTTGTCCTCGTCAATGCCGTCTCGTCCCTCCAGAAAGTGGTATAGAAAGGTGGAAGAAAATAGTTCTGAAAGAGCAGTTCCAGGACCATCCCACAGATTCAAGTACAGCAGACCTCATCAGGAAAGGAGCTGTCCATACAATCTTCGGAGCCGACGTCGAGTGGACAACAGCGAAGTTCCAGTTCTCACAAAGGAAAACAACTCCTCAGCAGGAGCATATCAACTTCAACGGACTCGAAGGAAGAGGAGACCCAGAAGGTTGGAGCGCAGAGTGGACAACCCTAGGACAAGGTCATCCAGCACAGAGGCCATGGTTGGAGACAAAGCCTATGCAGATTGGATCTAAAGACTAGCCAGGTTGTATAATTCTAATTTGTTTATTTTTCCTCTGACAGACAGTTCAGAGTATTTTCCATGTGGGCTAGTCTAATTTTTTTTGTAAAATTAACGTACAAAAGTGTCACTGAGTTGTGTGCATTTTCATATCGGTTGAAAAGACTTTTGTATTTAATTTTTTTCCAAATTGGGGAAAAACATTTGTTGAATTGCAATTGTTTTGCTACACATTAAAGACGAGGCTTTATATGTGAGATTACTTGTATTGTTTGTTGTAATATATTCTATGTAAAAAATGTATATATTTTTGTGTGTAATTATTAAGATGTATAAGTAGTGTCTGGTTTCTGGGCGCGGCGTAATTAGGAATACTAACAAAAAACATTAACAGCGCAGCGCGATTGATTGGGAGTTTTTGAAAATGAAACCAGATAAAAGGTTAAATTGTTATGAAACTATATATATATAATATAATGTATGCCATATTTTATGTCAATAAGGAAGTTGTATAAAAGTTCTGTGCATTTAATGTCATGTTTTAGAAAAATTGACAAGGTTTCCTTTCAGGGCAGCAGTCCCTGAACATAGTGATGCGATGAAAACTTTGATGTCGTGAGAAGATATTAATGTAAAATTTTATTTATATTAGCACTTAAGTAAAGTGCATGATCAGGGTTTTTTCCTTGAAAGGTTTTCCCCTGATCTTCGCCCGAATGGGATGCACTGTAGGGATTATAAATATGTAAAAGAGCAATAAATTGGAGTGGAGTACCCCTTTTGAGTAGTCATTTCTGTGTGTTAGTTTAAGTAAAGTTTCTAACTTAGAGAGTTAAAACTTTCTACAAGTTCAGAATTTTCAGGCATTATAAAGTTCGTGAGTTAACTTTCTACAAGTTCAGAATTTTCAGGCATTATAAAGTTCGTGAGTTAACTTTTTACAAGTTCAGGCATTCTAGAGTAGTTAAAATTTTGTGCAGGTTCAGTGTTTTTCAGATGTTAGGTAAATTAAGCGAGTTCTTGCAGGTCGTTTAGACTTTCAATAAGTCACGCTTTTTTTCTCGGAGGGGGGTTGTGACGGTTGCTTACGCATTTCACTAACCTTCTCTCATAATCTTTTAAATTGTATTTATTTTAACCAATCCCCGCTGAGAGCTGAAAGTGTGACTTATGCAAATAAGATAGTTTCGGGTTTAGCGAGTTCGAAAGAGATATAAAAGGGAGAAATGAAATGAAGAGAGAGGATGACTACGTGTTTGATAGAGGAGTAAACTACGTGATTGATTAAGAAGGTGATTCTAGGAGATTAGTTTGACTAAGTGAAATTTGTTAGCGGAAGGAAGATTATTGAAAAAGATTCATTAATTCGGTTCGGACGTAACTGAAGATATACAGGATTGAAGCCACTTCATAGATTCTACAAGTATTCAAGGTTCCTTCTTAAAGAGATATCAGGTCTGTGATTTTTATAGATTAGATTTAAATGCATAGTTTGATTGTATGCGTTATTACCCCGTGGTATCGGTTAGTGTTCCGTCGTTCATAATTGAATTCTGATCTCACTCCACTATAATTTGTTGTTCTTAAAGTTTGATTAATATTTGTGTATTTCTATCATAAGGAATAATAAATAAGTGATTTATTATTTGTGTAGTCGTTAATTATGAATCCGACATATCCAAATTTAGATAATGTGCAAAGGGGAATTAATAACCATAGGGGTAGTTAGAGACTACGACAAACTTACGCGACCTACTCTCTACCCCGACTAGAGGTGTGGGAGGAAGTAAAGGATGACTTGACATAATATTTTTCAACTACTTATTCAGCACAATAATTATCAACAAACGTATATATAATTCTAGTACTCAAACAAGAAGAGATGTTCCCATTAAGAGCAATAGGGGAAAAACTTACGAGGTACTCGAATTATGAGAAGACTTCTAATATATTGATCCTCCTTTTATGGAATCAATCTACTACTCTAATATTTGAGTTACAATTTAGCTATGGTGACCAATCATCACTTAAATATCTTTAACTATTTAATACCCGAAACGTGCTATCAATGCATACTAATTTCTGATCGGTAGCTATATTTCCTTGTCGCCAGCTTCTCTACAATTCAATCTCCATGTAACTCCGCTTATCCCTCATACTAGCTAGAAAACCTATACTAAATATAACTGACCTAATCTGCACACATATCACGGTTTCTTTTTCCAAAAGGGTTGTTTGTGATTGATAGCCAACGATTTCCCAAGAGGATTTGTTGAAGGACGCGTATAGATCCGTCACAATATCTCCATGATTCTGCTGAATAAAGTTTGAAATTTTCTTTGGGATACTTTTGTATTTCCCTGGTGCTATATTTCCTATCTCCTCTTCAATTCTTTCAGAGCATGCTTTATCTTTGGGGGTGGATCTCAACATGGTCTTTTGGTGATATGCTTGTAAAGGTATTTATCTTATCTTCAACCGTGTCTGCAGACTGATTTTGATAATTTTCTTGTTTTATATCCACTTTCTCCATGATATCAGTATTTTTACTTGGATAAGGAAGATTTACAAACTTCTGAAGAATTTTTAGATAAAGAGTTGATTTTTCTTCTGTGATAATTTTTCTTTGAAGAGTGGCATGCATCTGGTTATCTAGTGTAGACAATCAGTCTTCAGCAAATTTTTGAAGTCTCTCCTCCAGTAAAAGCACAAATTTCTTAGTATGTTCCACTAAACAGAGATGACAAAATTGAAAGAGCAGCGGGAGTTAAGAGGAGGAGGTACCCCCTATACAGACAATGTTAAGTTGAGGTTTTTTATGAACCTTTTTCTTGGAAAATGTTAAATATAAAGACTTCAAATTTTATCTGTATATTAATTAAACGTTTATATTTATACTGAAGTTGTCGTGTCTCAGTCCTATTTTGAACTTAGTTCACACCACCCGACGCGTCTCAAAGTGTGGGAGGAAACATATCATCACCAACAAAAGCCATAGTAACAATTATTTATTCAGGATTGACAACACATAAACAATCACAAGTTTAATTATAAGTGGAAACCTAGGAATGATTCCCTAATACCTCGATTAATCCTAATACTCAAATCTAATATTCCCGTCTAAGTAATCTCAGCTATCAGAATGGACAAGGAGACGAACTCTTGCTAACCTCAGGTCGGTACTGAAGTTATTTCCTTCAATGATTAAATTAATACTTTACTTTAATAATTGATCACTATCAAATGCGTGCTAAGTTCGTTTAAGTAATTCACCGACGATACTTACATGCAGCTTGGCAACTCCTTTTCTGCTTACATTTACGAAATCTAGACTTTATATAGTTGAACTAATTAGCATATAACTATCTCGTGTTTTTCCCGAAGAGGCTGTAAAATATTAAAAATGCTGGCCCCAAAGTTTCCCAAGAGGATTAGTGATGAATTCAAGAAAAAAAACGGGATTTATAAAAGGGTCTAAATGGCCCGATATAAATTACGTTGTAAATTTTAAGTCTTAAGTTATCTAGACATCTTAAACTTTAGTTTAGCATTAACTTTTACATAACAATACTCTAAAAAACACTCAAAACTACTAGCTCAAAATTTTATCACTCCAAGATTTCAGCTTTTACATTCATTATATAAGGTGTACCCCATTTGGGTGAGGACCAAGGAAAAACCTCCCACTGGAGGGAAAAACCCGGCCGTACACAACCCGTAAACTTAGATATTTTAAATATATCCTGGGTTAACATATCTTTTATCTTCAACACAAAATCTTCAAAACATCAGGGTCAGCCACCCAGAAATGAGAACTGGATCAGTGGATGTACAAAAATAATTTTTGAACACTTTATACACACAACAACATTGAATTCACACATATTTAAATTGTCAATTACTTTCCAAATTTTATCTGGTTTAAAAAAAAAATCTCCCATTCCAATCGCGCAGCACGGTTAGTGTTATGGTTTCCTTTCTACGCCGCGAGTCCCAAAAACCAGATATATACTAATATACACTTCAATATGTTTATATATACACAATTATATACAATTTTCAAAACATTCAATATAAACAAACAATACAATGAATTCTCGCACACTTAGCCAAGCCTTTACATGTAGCAAACAAATGTAAACATACATATGATTTCCACAATTTAGAATATATTTAAATATACAAAAGTGTGTTCATTTCACTCAACGTATTGTGACTTTTGCATTTAGTCATCATTAACAAATTAAGACTTGTTTCTTGCAAAAATTCACCTGACTGCCTGTCACTAAAAATATAACTGAAACAATACAACCTGGCTAATATCTTGCTCCTCTTCTTTCTCTAATGTCTCCTATCTGCACCTCCAACCATGTGGACCTTCTGCTGCGTGGACTCTCTCCTGGCTCCTGGAAGTCTGGTCTATAGCCTCGGCGACTCCTCAAGTTGTAGTTGTGACCTCGTCCTTCTTGATCTCTTCTAGATCGGGTTGATCCTTCTTGACCTGGCAATGATCCTACTGGTGATCTTGATCTGGCTTTCCCATGCACTTCTCTGCCGTCTCTGAAATTGCTGAAGGTGGGCCTTTTCTGTTGTCTGCGTCGTGGTTGTTGACGATATCTTTCTGGAACTTGTCTACCGTAGCAATCTTCTACTCTATTTCTCTTCATTGTCTGCTCTTTCGACGTGATGGAGGACGGGAGCCTTCGTTTGTTGACCTCACTGTAACTGGGTTTTCTTTTACATCTCGGCTCCTCTGATAGGGACTCAGATTTTTTTCTTTTCCACCTCCTTGCGTGTTGATCCTTCCTTTTTTTTATCTGTCTTCCACCAGACTCATTACTCTTAAAACTTTGTGACCTATCTAAATCATATCTACCATCCTCAAAACTACTTGATTGATACTCGGATCCTCTACTAACTGAACAATCTACCTCCACTAAACCTTCATCGCTTTTTCTCTGATGGTAAATTCGCACCTGGACTATATTGACTGTAGTTCTTCTACCTGCCTTCCAAATTACAACATTGTTGTTTTTAACACTCACAACTCTAAAAGGACCTTCAAACTTGGGGCAAAATTTAGATGCCACCTTTTTACTGGCTGAACTTATAGGGTGAGTTTCAACCAACACTAAATCATCCACCTGAATTTTAATTTCACGTCTCCTTTTATTGTAATACTTCGCCCACTTTTCTTGCTTTTTCATTGTATTCTGCCTAGCTTCCTGAAACACCTTTTCAATATTCCCAACCACAAATTCTGTACCATCCGTCACCATCACAAGTTTTTGAAACGGGGTAATAAGTTTCCTGCCCAAAAATAATTCTGCTGGGGTCTTTAATAATTCTTTGGGATTATCTCAAAAAGCTCACTTCAATATATATACTGGGTGGTCCCGAATTCATGATACAATCTTTCAAGGTAAGTAAAGATTATTTTAACAATCATTTATAGTGTAGGAATTTATGGGCGCAAATGACGCGGTGAGGCACAATCATAAAATTAAGAGACGAAAGGTAAGACAAAGTGTTTATTGAACGCAACGTTGACAAGTGTAAGGTTTACAATAACTATTCATAACTGTTCAGCACATGCGCTTGAACCCCCCCCCCCATGTGTACCCTGTGACCCGGCTAAAGGTGTAGGAGAAAGTGAAGGATGATTCGACATCCTAATTTCAAATTATTTATTCAGCGCTTTAATTAACTCAAAAACAATTCAATGAATCAGAATAAATAGGATGTTTCGGATTAGCTAACAGAGGCAAGAAGATGAGAGTCGCGTTTTTGGAGAATACTTCTAATAATTTATCCACTTTGCATTAATGAGTCTTCTACCTTAATATTGCTTTAAATCGTAGATATGTAACTAATTGAAACTTAGACATCTTAATAATTTAAATATCAAAACGTACTATATAATGTGACTAATACCTGAACTGTAGGCAGTCTTCTTATCTTTTAATGCGTAATCCTTCAATCTTTTAATTATTCCAAGTTCCTATCTTTATTCTCTCACAGGGACTTATTAACTCTCTTCCGTATATCTCTTCTACTTATCTCACTAAGTCACGCTGTAACTAACTAACCGTTTTAGCAAATGAACCTGAACTATAAATAATAAACTTAATTTGCTTATCACAGTTTCTTCTTAAGAGAAGGTTGTTGTTTATTATAGCCCCAAATATTTTCTCAGAGGGTTAGTTGAAGAACGCGTATAGTTCCATCACAAGCTATGAAGTCCAGCTGCAGCGCACATTGCTGTACCACTCATTGGCAGTCGGTGAAGATAGTCTGTCAGATTCAAAGCTTGTACTCACTGAAAATAGAAAAGGTGCAAGCGAATTTTGTTTAACAATCTTCAAACGGTCATAGGAATCACACTATGTGATAAGCAACAAATCCTGTACTTGACTGGGGTCTATCAGCCACAACATTCAAGATGCTTTCTTCCAGGTTTAGACTGCATTCAGATCTTCGTCGACCAGCATCATGTCTGGTGGAACGAAAGTGTTTTCCGAAGCTTAAGATGTAACCACTGAAAAATTCTATGATTCAGTATTCGTCGAACAGGAAACTGAGCGTGATACATTCGTAGAGCATCTCTGCAGTTTCCATTTGCACTGCCGTACAAGTAATGTATGTCTGCATTTTTGGCATACGTAAAGCCTCGCATTGTAAGCTTCAGCACAATTGTGATTAGCGCTTTCCCCTGCTGAGATGCATCATGTTAAACGGCAACTAGACATCTACTGCCCCCTACCAGCAATGCAACTAACCGATAATTCCATTTATCTTTTCTTTTATTTCCCCTGTTTGTGTGTGTGTGGACCTAACCACGTCACTTGCACTCATACATTCCTATGCAATAAATTATTGTTACAATGTGTTGTAGCAACCCTTAAAGTTTGTACCTTGAATTCGGTACCACCCTGTATAGTTTCATATCAATAATATGCAGTAAAAATTCCAGGTGCATTCATATAGTGGATTCTTAGAAAAAGGTACATGTAGTTTTAAAAACAACATTTTGAGAAAATTGCAATTTTAATATAAAATGTCATTTATCACAAAAATTATGAATTACAACCTGTATTTGCCCTATTTTCTTAAATATTAGCTTCTTCTCAATTTTTTTAAGACTTTTTTGTTTTCTATTTTATTTAAATTACCTAGAAAATACATATATAGCATTTTTAAATTTTTTGTCTAACAAGATATTTGGTAGCATTTACATCATTTTCCTCGAATTCCGTATAAATATTTGAATAATTTTTAGCTTTGATGCATTATTCACATCAAAGTTGACCACAAAGCATCAGAAATATATGGTGAGAAAATGTACTAATATAGTTTGGGTAGGATTTTGTGATTGTATTTGGGAATACATGATTCTATATACATTTCGAAAGTTTTTATTATGGATTTGTATGCTAACATACTTACGATTTCCTAATGTATCAGAATTCAAGTTTCTCTATTTTAGACAAGTGATTTCTAAAACAGCACAAGAATACTTGTTTTTTTTATCTGAAATTTATTTATCTTATGTATGTAACAAGCTTCTTACAACGACAATGACAATATGTCTTTTGTAACTTTTTCTCAGAAACTATTAAACATAAAGACTCAAGATTTATCTCAACATAAAGACTCATTTATCTTTATACTTAAATGAAATTTTAAAAATAAATTGTTCAGTTTTTTTTATTTTTTAAAAAAAGATATGTTTAAAAAAAGATATGTTATAAGATATGTTTAGATAAGATAGGTATAACATAATTAGGAATTTGATAAAAATTGTAATTTTTCTGTTATATATGACATCTGTTTTCTAACTAAATGCATTAGAAATATTTTTAAAATTTCACTTCAGTATACACAAATATATATCCATGCATGCAGTAGGTTTAGGTAAAATAACACAAACAATTTTAAAAATAAAATTTTTGGGAAAAAATAATTTTTATAAAAAAAAATCTTACCTTGTCAAAGTAAATATTCTGTACTACTTGCTAATCCTTATTTTTACCTTATTATGGATAACTAACAAATATTATCTTCACTATCTTCACTAGCATTTATAATTATATCATATATATAAATCTTTATATATAAAATATACGTGTCACAGTGTTTGTCCGCGATGGACTCCAAAACTACTCAACTGATCATAATATAATTTGGCATACTGTGTGTCATTTCGTCCAACTTAAAACATAGGATGGTTTTTATTTCAATTAATCACGCCATAATTTTTTTATTGCCGGAAATGTGAAGAATCCGGAAAACATGTTGCCAGATTCCCTTAAAGGAATAATCACAAAATGTGGAATTGCTCATGTGTCTGTGGAAGCAGATATTGCAAACCAAAATGCACGAAAATTAAAAGCCTGGCGTATTTCGGGGTATGGAATCCGATTTTCGAGTCAGTTTCTGAAATTAACCGTAACTTTGCCGGATAAAGCCGGCCGACTGTATTTTAGACACATCATAACAGGGACTTACATTAAAAACCTTTAATCGTGAAAACTTAGAACCTGGCGTACTTCAAAATGAATAATCCGAATCTGATATCCAATCTGAGAAATAACTGTAACTTTGCCGGATAATTCAGGACGACCATTTACTACGCAAACCATGGAAGGAGCTTACCCTAATATCTTGGTGCGGGAAAAGTGCATTTCTGTTGTAATTCGGGATGGTGAACGAGAGTTTGAAATAGAATTTTAGAAATTTCTGTAACTTTGCCAGATAATGCCGGACGACACTAATGCCCCTTCCAGGGATTGAACTTGCCGGCTCAGGGGCACAAAAGTAATCTCCAGTTGTATCTAGGGGCGGGAAACGATAATTTGAAATCATATTTCAGAAACTCCACTAAACTTGCCGGATATTGTCTGAATTAGGAGAAAAGGCATATGATTCGAGTCCCGCGCGCGCGCGAGTCCGGATTTTCATTCTCTCTAGCGACTGAACTGGCTCGCGCTGGAGCAACAAAAGTCAGCTCCGTGTGCATTTCAGAGTGTGAAATGAGAATCTGAAATCAAATTTGAGGAGATCCGATAACTTTTGCCGGATAATGCCAGTCAACCGTATTTTAGACACACCGTAGCAGGGGCTTGCCTTAAAAGCCTTGGATCGTGAAAACTTGGTTCCTGGTGTATTTCAAAACGGATAATCCGAATCTGATGTTCAATCTTTGAAGTAACAGTAACTTTGCCGGATAAATCAGGATGACCATCTTTTACGCAAACTGGGGCTAGAGCTCCCGCTTAAAGTCTTGGCGCGGGAAAAGTGTATTCCTGGTGTAATTTGAGATGGTTTAAGCGAGTCTGAAATCGAAGTGTAGAAATTCCTTTATTTTTGCCGGATAATACTGGCGATCGGAATATTCTCGGACAGCAGTAGCAGCCTAACTTGCCGACGTAGAGACGCAAAAAGTGGGCCTTGATTGTATTTCGGAACTGCCAATCCGAATATTCTCAATCCTATTCAATATAATCTCATATCTAATTCAAATAATGCCAGACGAAAGTATTTTGCACCAACTGTGGAAGGGGCTTGCTTTAAAATTCTCGAGGTGAGAGAAAAGCTTATTGGTGTTTTTTGGATGGGAAATAAGAATAATCTGAAATCGGATTTTAGAAACTCTCGCAACTTTGCCGGATAATTTCGGCCAACCGTAATGTCCTCCTCCAGAGACTGAACTTACAGGAGCAGTGGCGTCGAAAGTGGGCACGGAGGGCTTCTCGGAGAGGAAACGAGAATCTGGATACGGATTTCAAAAGCTTCCTTAAAGTTTAAACGAAAATTCGGTTCTGCTACTACGGAATTTGTTGTCACGTATACCACTGATACCGTCAAAATCTCTGATACCATTCAAAAGGCTTCAATTCCGATTCATTTGGCTTTCGCGATGACCATAAATGAATCTGAAACCGAACAATATTCATTTGATACTTGGACTTAGAAAATCCATGTTTCTCGAATGGGCAACTAGATGTTACATGCTCACGTGTGCGGAAACCATTGAATCTATTTGAGTTAGCAAAATATGGGTTACCGAAAAATATTGTGCACCGGTTAGCGATTAGATGTATAAAATTATTATTTGTTATACTTTAAAATGATAAAAATAATTTTAAAAATTGGAAAGAAAATCAACGCTATTCACCACATTTATTAAATCTTGATATGTTGTTACGTCTTCGTTAGTAATTCATGCATTATACTACACTCAAATAGGAGATGAATCAAATGCAACATTAAAATAATTTGCTGTCCTATATTTTATTTCAACCCTCCAAAATTATAAACGAAGATTAATTTGACTGCATTGAATAGCTTTGAATAATATTGAACTAACGTATTAAAACAAAGCCAAAGCAACGCGTGGCCGCGGGTCAGCTAGTATTAGTTATATATTACCAGCATCTATGCTGGTCACAGTCCAACATTCAGAAACATTCAAATTTGCTTCTTCAATGACAAATAACTCTAAAATTTTGAATTTCGCAAATAGTTCTACACTTGTTGAAAAGTTTACTAAATCTTAGCATGTTGAACTTTTCAGTAATAATAACTGATTAAAACTAAATTTCTATAAAAACAAGTAAAAATTAAAATTAAATTTCGGTAATAAAAAGTAAAGATTAAAATTAAATTTGAAATCACTCTGTGACGTTGCTATTCGCGAGATTTCCGAACTAATCCTCTTGGGAAACTTTGGGACCAGCATGTATACTAATTCACAGCCTTTTCAGGAAAAACACGAGATAGATATATGTTAATTAGTTCGACTATATAAAGTCTATATATAGGTTTTGTAGATGTAAGGAGAGAAGGAGCAGCCAAGCCGTCAAGTAAGTTTAATTCCGGAGAATTACTTCACGAACTTAGCGAGCATTTAAAAGGTATAAATTATAAAAGTAAATTATCAAATTGAAGATTGAAGATAGTAGATTCAGTACCGACCTGAGGTCAGTTAGTGATAGTTCTCCTTGTCCATTTCTGGTAGTCGGGTTTACTTAGAATTGAGTATTAGGATTAATCGACGTTTTGGGAATCACTCCTAGAGATCTTCTTATAGTTAAACTTGTGATTGTTTAAGTGTTTGTCAGTACTTGAATAAATATATTTGTTATTATGGCGTTTGTTGGTGATGCCATGTTTCCTCCCACACTTAGAGACGCGCCGGGCAGAGTGAGCGGGATCCCAGGTAGGACCCCGCCATAACAACTCAAACCCTCCAAAAGATTTGTTTGGGAAATCTAATAGTTAAACTAGTAGTTATTATACTGTTATCTAAAGTTAACTGCGTATGAATAAATAAAAAAGGTAGCGGATTTGGAACTGCTTGCCAACTCTAAAAAGCCAATATTGACAATTTTATCTGTCAAAGCGGGTGTGGCACATCAGCTGATGATTTTCTAAAAGACATTTTGACACACTTCTAATACATAAAATGGCAAATATGTTGTATCCCTGGAAAGATCATGAATTGGAGATTTCAGAAGTATCAAAAACTCAAAATCAATAACCTAAAGAATTTTAACCTACTGGCTTTTTTTAAGAAACTAAGGAATCATTTTCCCTTCTGAACAAAAACAAATACTTTTTATACAAAGGAATATATCTATCTTCCAACTTCCGTACAACCGTTTTAAAATGGGTCAGATTTCACTTCTGGTGCTTGGTCAATGAAATATTACCTTTTAAAGTGTTCATAGAACATTCACATATAGCGTTTATCAAAGAGTTTGGAAATTTTTCGCAAAATCTTTTTCTTATTTTTACTCTAAGTTAAAAGTTTTATATGCTTAATACGTTGCTTAGAGGAATGTTGTATACCATATGTTTCAATCCTTTAAATACTATATTTCAACAAAGAAAAATATTACTGTAAAATGAATTATTTCTAAAAGCAATTGTGAACATAAATAATGTTCTTATCCCCAGGAAAAATATTCGTACGTGCACATAATTGTTCATCAGTTTCATCGATAAATAAATATCCGTATGGACGAACTGTGGCATCATTATATGTTTCAAAAAAAATTGATTTTGAATTATGAATTTGTTTAGGTAAACAAGAAATCTGTTGTATGTCTCTAACACTTTTGAAGCAGCGTGAATAAGAAACCTTTATATAAAGAAATATTTCTCTATTCCGACCTTTATAAAAAATGTTTGGAACAAATGATGACTTCCCTTTGTAAGCAAATTTGATAGTTTTTATTATCACCCAATGCACCCATTAAATCATCTATTATTTTAATACATCTCTAATGTTTTCTATACCTTCATGAAATTCAGCATCAAGTATTTCTTTAAAAAATTCTTGATAAACACCATCACACAAAATTAATTTTGAAGGGATTGGTTTAATAAATTTTGTATCAAATAAACGTTTTACAAAGTAAGTTTTACCAGAATTAGACGAACCATATATTAGCATAGAAAAGAGATGTTTCACGTAAGGGAACTTCATTGCAAATGTGTGTGTGAGTGAAAAGACATTTTCAAAACTTTTATTTTATAACTATATATCTTTTAAAAGCTATAAAAGTAATTTATAAAAATACAAAAAAATCAATTTTAATTAAACAGAATGAATTTGAAATGCGTTAAACAATTGCTTGATAATTCACCAAGAATGGCAGAATTTTTTAAAATAGACTTATGCAGAATTAAATATGCACACAGAATTATATCTACATGCAAAATTATACATACATACAGAATTATAAATACATATAGAATTATATATACACACAGAATTACAGAATTATATTTACAAACAGAATTAAATAAACAGTTTGTACATTAAATATACAGAATATATGTAAAGAAAAACACAAACAATGATAAATTTAAAACGAAAAGTTAATCAACTTTACTCACAGTTAATAGGATAATGTCCTAAAGCTAAAGTATTTATTTTATTATTTAGCAATAATCTTTTTTCATCATGGGGAGAAAGGGCAAGCTTGTTGAAAGTCCACTGTAAATATTATCTATATTTATAAAAGAAAGAGTTTGTGTGTGTGTTTCACCTGTTCTGGCCAAACTAAGCAACCCAGAAGTATAAAACTTGTCACATAAATACTGTAGGTCATAATGATGTGCACTACGAAGAGTGTTTATCGAAACTCAATTTAGATTTTTTTTAATTCAATTTTATACAATGTTCCAGTTATCTTAAGATATGTCATATCCCTCACGCAATGCGAAAATGAATGCTTCGAGCAATTTTTTGGAAGATTGTTGCATATATTATTATAAAAATATTTATTTATGGTTCCATTTATTCTTTTTTTAATGGTTTTTGAGGTGGAATTACAATTATTTTTCGAATAAATCATCGTAAAAAGAGTTTTCTAGAATTTCCTTTTTCAGTTTTGGCAACAAGAATTTGTTTACATTGCAGTGGGACGTCGAACCGTTTTTCGTAATTGAGCGGATTTTATCCTCTTCCGTAATTTACAAGAAAATTGATGTTACTTTTTTTGTTTTGTCCATTAATGCTAATTCACTTTCATTAATGCTTATATTTTTTGGCTACTATGCAGTATGCGCTCGATCGCCTGTCGGGTTTTCCCCCGCCAATTGGGTGGGCGATAACAAAGTTTGCTCAATGTTTTGTATATGTTCGGGATACAGTCTCATTAAATCAGCATATTTTGTGTTTTAAAATAGCACTATATAATTTTAGATAATAATGAAATTTTTTTTCAGCAAAGCAGTTTTTTATTTTAATGCTCATTAAATTTATGTATGTTTTATTTTTGTGTATGATTATTTCTTATATATTTTTGTGGTTTATAACACTTCATGTCGTTTGCTTAGTGAAACAACTATCCTTCTTGCAAGTTTTAACGTTATTACTGTACTGGCTACTTTTAAGATATTTTCATTCCATTCAATATCCAATTCCATTCGATATTCAGGATTCTTCATAGCTTCGCTATTAGCATCAAGAAGGCCTGAGGGTACTTTCTTTAAATCTTTAAGCTGTTATCTAAAAAATTTTGCTTCCTCCATGTTGTTTATTAACTTTATGTTGACTTTTAAAGAGTCGACTTTGCTAAAACTCTGTACATATTTTGGTACTTATCAGGTATAAGGACCCCAGATTTTCAGTTCTAGCTAAACTGAACATTAGTGGTACTATCAATCTATGGTTGCACTTGGGCTACAACTTATCTCATGTTGATATCACAAGACAAAAGGCTGTCAGCTCATTAATAAGTATAGCGTAAAACTAAATCATCACCTGAATATCAGTACATTTCACTTCTTGCCTACTTCCAACTGCATAGCATGACCATTTGGTCAAGGTATTTTGGGAGAAACTCGATAATCTTGAGGTGGTTTTATCGAATTGCTTTCAACATTAATAGAAAATGATCGTTGCAACATTGATTTTGTTGCTCAATTATTACCTGTAACTCTTAAATTTTGTTTTCCAAATCTTCTACTTCACTCATGATCAAGTAGTTCTGAACATTGGCTTACACGAAGCAGATTGTTATTATTTTGGAGCGCAACAAAGTCCAAGGTGTTCGGAAAGAAAACGTAAGAAATTCCGCATCGTAGGAGAATGTAAGAGATTTCGGTAAATACAGGTAAGAAAAGCTTGAAGACACCAGGAAAGTAGAAACGTCAGGTGGCATCATCAACGATTAGTGACGTCAGTATAACAGGAAAGTAGAGACATCCAAAAACAGCATTAATGATAAATGGCATCCAGGGTTAGAGGAAGATAGACAGTGACATTTGATAGCAAATCCAACATTAGAAATAGCAGGATCAAAGGCAGGCAGCAACATTCGGTAGCAGATCCAGCAGAAGCAGCATGGAAGATCGGTCACCAAAAGTGGGGCACTATAATCCACATTCTCAGAAAAAATAAAACAACCGAGTTGAACAAGCTAACCAATTATATATATATATATATATATATATATATATTTGCCATTTATCAACATATATACAAAACTTCTTTAATTATAATAGTGGTAACTTTTTACAGGTACGGTAAACAGTACGGTAAACGAATGGCAGAGTCACCTATGTGCAATAAATGAGTGACATAACTTTAAGTATAGTTATATAACTACTTATATTATTTAATTGCATAAAACTTATTTAAAAAACTTTTAAAGTGTGTGTATTCGTATAATTATTTACTTTAACTTTATACAAATCCATACCATTAATCTTATTATTGATGTTCCAAAAATGCCATAAACACATGAGCATAACAAGTAAGATAAAAAAAATTAAGTCAATTCCTAATAAGGTCAACAAAGAAAATTTTTATTTTAGTTACTTTTTATTAAATAGCTACAATTAATATAAATATGTACATACATATGATAGAATCATAATATTAAATGGCAAATGGAAGATTTTCCTTTCTATATATGGTGCTGGATTATCATTTTTGTCTGTTTACTCTAATTATTCATTCATATATAAATCACATTCTCAGAAATTAGGCCGTCCCAGGTAGAATTCGAACCCACGCTCTTTGGATTGGAAGTCCAACGCGCTATGAATTGCGCAACAGGGACACAACGAATGACTTTCCTTTTTATATATGGTGTTGGACTATAATTTTTGTTACTATTTATTCATTAATTAAATTCAATTATTGAATTGATATTTGAAAAAACTTTATTAACATCAAGTGTCATCCACTACAAGTATAAAAATATATTTGAACTTCAGTGGATGAATAAAAAGTATTTTATTAACGATTGAAAATTTGGAACAAAATATAAATATAATTAAATATATATAGGGAGATTGTGAACTAATAGTAAGAATTGAAAAAAATATATATATTCCTCAATTTTTTGGGGGGGGGGATTGCTTTTTAAAATCCCCTTTGTTGTGTGTGATTGAGGAAGGCTTTTTGTGAGTATGTGCTAAGTCACCAAATTCAGCGATAGGGGAAAACCGATGCGTGTTTGTGATGTAGCACAAAATCAAACGCGTGTGAGGTTTAGCATGCTGAAACTTTGGGTCAGGATAGTGAGCACCCGAAGAAATGTTTTCGAAATTCGCTTAGATTTTTTTTAATTCAATTTTTAGGTTATTTCTCATAATTGGTGATAAAACGCCACGCCTATGTCGGAAAGTAAAACTTATTTCACGCAGTTTATGAGAGAATTTGTAAAGAAGTAATATTCCTTCTTCCCTCTAACCCGGCTAGATGTGTGGGAGGAACTAATTGATCAGACGACATGATTCACTAAAATTGTTTTTTTTGTCACAATATTCAACACAGACACACTAATAATCCAATTAAGACAAATTTGATCATTACTTATGAAACTGAGGTGAGACCAGATAGCGTGGGGATAATATTTACGGACATTCAATTATATTCCTACGATAACTTATACAAGCTCGTTTTTACCTCAGACGCGTGCTAACAATTTAACTCTCTAACTTCTACTAAAACTATGAGCACAGTGCCTGAACTCTTGCAATTCTTTATCCCTTAGACGAGGCTTATAGTTGACTTGAGCTCTTAGAGATTTTAACTTCACACGTCTAACACTGTTTACGTTCTAAAGCCGGATTACTCACTTCTCATTAATTCACTTCACATCCTAGCTATCCTCCCTTCAGTAAAATTCAATTCTCACTTTAATAAACATCGATTCTCACTTCATTAACTCTTTAAAACTCGCGAATACATAATATATATACATTATACTTAATTTGCTTAATCATATTTTCGTACCTTCGGTGAAAGTTGGTTGAAATAATTATTTCCCTAAAAGAATCCCCAAGGAGTTAGTTAGAGGACGCGTATAGATCCGTCACAAATTGTCAAGTATTTTCATTATAATTATATATATATATATATATATATATATATATATATATATATATATATTTGCTTATTTCCATTCGCTATTTTGTTCTTTGAGATAGAATTACATTTGTTATTCGGATAAATAATTTTTTTTAAAAAAACTATTTTTTCAATAATTGAATTGTTGTTTTGTTTTTCTGGCAATGGAACTTTTGTTTCGAATTCTACACTGCACTGTTTTGACAGAGAAAGTTTTTCCTGGAATAAATTGCTGTGATTTATATGTTTAAAAAGTTATTAATTTAAAAGATGCTTTTCTTTATTTATAAGTTTTAGATACACTAATTTGATATGAATATGCTGCACCTTTTCCATCTCGATTGTTATATTTTTCAATTCACATGTGAAGAGCGTACCAGTTGTATTTTTTGTATACAAAGTTGTTCAAAATTAAGAGGATTTTCAGGTTTGATCGATTATCTCTAGAATTAATTGTTATATTTTAATGAAATTTGGTATGTACATAGGATTGATATAGTGCAAATAAATAAATGACCATTCAACAGTTCACATATACACGCATGATCATGCATAACACTCACCTGAGTCAGAAGGTATGAAACAACAACTGCAGAATAGAACAAAAAATTTTTAATAGAAAGTATGGTCCCTTCTTACAGATATACAGGCCCCGCACCATGATTTTATACCGGAATGAGTTCCTGTGGCAATTAATCCCACTCGTTCAGCAACTCTGTTTTCTGGCCTTGGATGGTTTTCGGAGGCATGTTGCGAGTTGCATTTACCCTCCCCAGAGCCTCCTAAGCGTGCTCTATGGCAGTGGTCTTCAAATTGTGTTCCACGGAACCCTGGGGTTCCACAATGCATGCCCAGGGGTTCCATGATTCACAACAAAAAAATTGAAAAGAAATTTATTAATATGTATGCAAATTGAAGTTCTTTGAAGTTTGTATAGTTACAAGTATCTAAATCTCATCCTATTCATTAAAACATAAAATTTTAGCATTATGTAATATCTTAATTTAGCAGACTTTTTAAAATATTTTATTATAATATAATAAAAGAATATTAAAAAAAAGCTTTATCTTTATATATATATATACCTACTAGATTGTGAGTATTCTATTGTTTACTATCTTGGGATTAAAGAGATAATTTTGTACTCGTTAGTTAGCACAATGCCTTTTGCAAAACTAAATAGTTTTCTAATAAAAAACACACATTTTTGTATTTGTGGAGGGAAAAACTACCTATAATAAAGAAGAAGCAACATATCAACATATTTTTGTTAAAATCTAAATTTAAACAAGAACAGCTCCTGGATGTTTTGTTGCGAATTCTCGTGCAAAATACATAGTTTTTCTCACAGAACTATACACTTTTTAATGCCATTCAGATCCCAGTTACTTAGCAAGAAAAATATCGTAAAATATTAAGGGATCCAGAAAAGACCCCATAAGGAATTTAGATACAAGGTCCACTCATGACTAGCAACGCCAGTGGTCACTAAACATGATGCATGGGTAGGTGACACTTGGATCACAAATGAATTTTACTAATAAGTAAATTATGTTAAAAATTATATATAGATTAGAATTTGTAATTTTAAATGCAATACTTTTTTTAATTGCTTTTACATAAAGTACCTATAACACATGTTGATTTACTTTAAATATTATATTGAGATATATTCTTCTATGGTGTTCAACAAAAACACTTTTTAGTTCTAAAGGTTCCATCAAAACACCTTCAAGTTCTAGGGGTTCCATCAAAACACCTTCAAGTTCTACGGGTTCCATCAAAACACCTTCAAGTTCTAGGGGTTCCATCAAAACACCTTCAAGTTCTAGGGGTTGTGTGAGTAGAAAATGTTTGAAAACCATTGCTCTATGGGAATGAGGTCAGGAGATTTGACTGGTCAATGCATTCGGAGAATATCTAGAAATTCGTCAACCAGATGAGCTATGTATGGTCTCGCGTTGTCATCCAATAAAATAAAATTAGGGTAAACTACACTTGTGAAAAGGTAAACATAGGGCTCCAAGGCCTCACCCCTATACTTCACAGCAGTCACAGTACCTCTTTCAAGGACATAGAGGTGTGTGCGGCCATCCAACCATCAAGCCTTTACTGTCATAATGGTCGATTTCTCAGACATTGGAATGCAGGTAGGGAATCCCTGGTTATCTCCATATAAAAGTGTGGTGAATATTTCTGGTTAGGCTTAATCGGGATGCATCAATTAAAAGAAAGGTCACCTATTGATCCATGCTCCAACCTATATGATCTCCACACCATTTTAAACGGATTTTCTGCTATTCGCAGAACTGAGAGACACGTAAAAGACAGGTCTTAAAAACAGCCCACTCTCAGGGAGTCTTCTGGAAACCCTTGAAACTCGGGTTTCTGTGGCCGCATACATCTCACGAGAAAGTTGAGTATCCGTGTTATGTCTCGCTATAATGGACTGATGCGGCACTCATCAATTTTACTTTTAAGTTTCTGCTTAATTTAACTAACATCTAAAAAACTACCCAGGTTCGCTTATTTACTTAGTCCGCATCAACATAGTGGCTAGTACTTAATAAATTTCAAAGATAACGCAAAACTAATGAAATTACTCGGATTAAAATTAAAATAAATTAGTTTATTACAATTAGAATACATTATGAAATTTAGCTTTATTACAATTAGAATACATTACGAAATTAGAATTTAGATTAAACACTAATAAAAATTAAGAATAAGAGAACTATGAAGAAACATTAAGAATTTCACTTATCTGAAGCGGAGGGGCGAGGTGATGGAGGGCTGGCATTGTCCACCGGACAAGGAGACCTAAGGTTTTTCTTAAAAAATTAAGAATCAGAAAAACTAGCTAGAGAGTGCCGAAAATTGTCACTCGGCGCCCTTTTAAGGGAGGGCAAATCCCACCATTTGTGCCAACACGCACTATTTGTCTAAGCAATCCCATTGGTTGGCCCACAAGCGCAATGTTACAAAAGTTAAAATTTTAATTAAATTTATGCGTTCATCCAACCCTGCGTACTCGTTGACACCAACTCCCGGGTCCCTGAACTAAGGAATTTCCACCACATCCTGTAAACAAGGGGGATATACAAATCACTGATTATTTGGGGACCAACTCCATTGCCGGCCTCCCATCATTTACAAATGGTCTCTCTCTGGTCGTCGTTGCTCTTGGACGTTTTTTCCTCCACGCTTTCTTTCGACGTATCCGGAAACTGTTTCTATATGTTGAACGCGGCATTAAAATGAATTATCTACAAATCTGGATTTGAGACTTCCAGCCTATTCACAATTCACCACCTCATCCCCTCATCTAAACCATGGGTTCTCAACGGGGGCGATAACGCCCCCTTGTGGGCGTTTGAGGCTTTCAGAGGGGCAGTTGAAGACTCAAAGAGAATTAGGGGACGTTGAGATGGCACGGAGGGGCTTAGGCAGATTAACAAATTTAACTTAGTCTAAAAAAGACTTTAAAAAACACGCTGATTATGTATTAACAAAAGTAAACTTTAATACTGTTTACCTTATGTTGATTATATGTATTTAAATCATTTCTATATCCATGTGCAAAAATTCACATATTTCGGTAGTTCGGGAAGTGGATGAAAAACTTAAAAATTACGTTACATTCAGACCTACATTAAATTGAGTGATTTAGCGCATTTTAATTTCTATATTGCACGTGTAGTCGTTGTCTGAGAGCAGTAAGAAAAATGTTTTGTCCTCTGCATTTTATTATGTATATTATCCAACAAACATAATTAAATATGTTAACCAGGAATTAACGTGATTCTTTAAAGGCTGAAACTGTCAATTTATATTTTGAAAGCAATAGTTTATTACGAATTACTTCGTATCATCAAAACCCCTGCCTGTCTTTATAGCAGGTAAGCTAAAACTTTTATTTCACTCTTTTAAACGAAGAAAAAATTCAGTAGCGTTTGAATTCCACCAATGTCCTATCTATGACTAAAATATATAACATTACACATTTAATTATATTTGTGGCAATAGCTATTTCAGATTCGCAAGTAAAAAAATGGGGCCTTGGAAAAATTAAATTAAAAAATATATTCTATTAAATAGGATAGTTTTTAAAACTTAACTCTTGTTTTCACCATGTATTGTGTATGCTTTTATTTCTCTAGAGTGGGAGGGGGCGGTACCGAAATATTCACTAGAAAAGGGAGAGAGAGAGCGGTGTCTAAATATTTACTAGAAAAAGGGGCGCCAGTTCAAAAAAGGTTGGGAACCTATGATCTAAACATTGGTGGATACTCATTTTTACTGTTTCAATTGTAATTAAGCCGATTGCTGCAAAAAGAAAGAGTGAAAAGAAAACTCGGCGGATGGGCTGGTGAATGAAATTCGGATTTTGGCACCCGCGCTTGCAAATCCTGTTCTTCAACTAAATCACACTCGTATATACTTATGTATTAGATACACAATCTTTGTTTCGAAGCAGCATTTTTATATTTCGTTCATATCTTTTCATGAAATTGAACAAAATATGCAATTTCTCTTAATTTTGAACACAATTGAGAAGGATTTCCCTGATTAAACCTAATAAACAAGTTAAACTGAGGCTTTAATTCTCCTTGTAGGATTGATATTGAATAACCAATAATTTAAATATTATTAGAACTCATGGTAGCAATTCACACATTGCCTAGTTCTCATAATTTTTTTAAAAATACTTAATCAGTGGATACTGACTTGTAACATTTTTAACTGCTAGTCTTATGGCTTAGCGATTTTTTTTTTTTTTTGAGTAATTTTTCTCACTTTTACATCTGTTTATCTACTTTAAAAAATGTAGACATTAAAACATCACTACTTCTCTTATACTTAAAACTTTTATTAAAAGCTTTATTTGAATTATTTATAGAGTTTTCTGGCAGAAAGTCTTGTATATTTTAATGCTTCTGCTACATGTATTCGAATTAATGAATATCCTGATTAACCTATCTACATAGTTAAATACTCTGTGTGTAGAAATAATACAAAGCAAGATGGTTGCATAAAGGCGAATTCAAATCAATAGATTACTCACATGGCATGTATCGACTTAGAGCATTAAAGGTCTGGTTTCACCGACTTTTGTGTTCATTAGTTATAATTTTTTTCAAGCGGGTGAAACGACATCCGGTTAAACAGTTTCCATATTAATGAGATTTAGTCATTCCGAAACTTTTTGTTTAATTTATAACTTAATAGTGGGGGGGGGGGTTCTCATAAGTTTAATAAAGGTTTGTCCCAATAATCCTTTATCTACCCACCCCCGACGGTACTTATAAATACCACTCACTTGAAAATTACTTAGAGTAACCATTTTATGAATATCCTGACGATATTTTGCAGGAACACTCTTTTAATTCCGCTCTTTCAGGATACATGACAACACAGGATCTATGATGGCAAGGAAGGCGAATATAGTTTCAAAAAAGAAGTTGCGTTTTCAGCTGCCATTTAGATCGGATTGCCATGCTTATCTTTGTTATGAAAACGTAGTTAATGTCAAAAGGTGTCTTATTTTTTTTGTACGTTAGTTAAGACCATAGAAAACGATTTCATTATTTATTTTAACCTAGCTGTACCCCGCCACGCGTTGCTGCGGCTCAGTCTGGTTAAAAAGAAAGCACATGTTTTTAGTATGCTTAAACACTTGCATTGGAGGTATGATTTTTTATTTTAAAAAATTTATAAATATATATACACAAAACATTACTTAACGAACATCATTTGTAATTTGTTAACCAAATACTTGAAGTTATTACAACTTATTTTTGTCTTTATGTTATGAACTTAAATTTATTGATATTGTATTTATAGTGGAGACCTCAAATTTGAAGATAAATTTTAAATGGCTCTTCTCTGGATTCCTCGAGGGCAATGGGTTAGTTTTACAATGCTTATGAATATTTCTGTTAAATCAAAGGTGTGTTCAAAAATGCACATTTCTCCAAACAATAATATTTGGAAACATGAACTGTATTTCCTGATGTTATATATGGAATGTTTTGATTCTGCAATATATATGGCGAGCAAAGTTTTTAATGGCACTGGTGGTTCTCCAAGTTGAGACAGTTTAATTTTTCCAGCAGTACAAAAAACATTCCTTTTGTTTCTTCCTTAAATTTCAGAGAATTGCAATAATGATACACTTCAGTCATTGTGCTGATGAGAATATGCTGGCTCAACTTATAATCTTCCACTGGGTTGTACCGGAATGCAAGGTGGCTGTTATTGTGTGATTGCTCACTCCAAAATCATGTTTGACGCTGATGTGCTGTTTCTGGTTGATATCTTTCAGCCACTCGCAACCTACTGTGTTCCTTTTGTTGAGAACAGAGCAGATCTGATGTTGCAAAACATGAATTCTGGGCTCGCAAATGTGCATCCTCAAGTTTGGCTGCCTGTTGCTCTGCTGTGCCCTCAGCATGTGCTTGTGCCATTCTTTGTCTGCTTTTCTCGGTTGCTGTGCCTGTTCCTCCTCAATTTGCTATGCAATTACACTCGTTGCACTACTTTTTCCTTGTGAGTATGATGACCTAAGTTTGATTTCCTGAAAGGCATTTTTATGTAGTGAAGCTAATTGACTGCACTTAAAAAGAAAAAAAGTTAAAGCAAAAACATATAAAATTTCAAAATTTTTAAAAAAAGGAAAAACCAGGAACAAAAAAAAAGGGAGAAAATAAAAAAAATTTTAATTAAATATTTAACTTCTATTGTGCATCAATTAACATAGCTCAATTTCATCGCAAAGAGAGGTTGAAGATATTTTTATTCGAATACGCAAGAAAAATTCATATATAAACACGGATTTCGCAGTAGAAATCTACAACAAAGTATTGAAAATGATGGAAGATTTTTGCAATTTACTATTCCATTAGCATTAGCAATTGTTATCAACAAATTTAAAGGCCTATCTTAAAAACAGAGTGGCTTATATCTAAACACTGACTGTTTCACACATGGACAATTATTTGTTGCCGAGATACTTAAATATTAGCATCACTGTGCAGCCAAATTGCGGCCATGCAAATCACACCATTTTCCATCCAAATCTGATTTTTTCCCCCATAAAAAACGTTAGAATCTTTGTTGTTTAGATATTAAGGTGCAATACACATGGCACCAATTTTGTTACAATGATGCTAATATATAAGTACCGTTGTGATGCTAATATATAAGCAGTCACCAATTGGTGAGAAATTTTTGATGGTCCTCTGAAAAACTGAGATATTATTTACTCTTTTGTGAAGATTCAGTTTAAAAAAAAGGTGAGCAACAAAAAACATTTTATGGATTATACTTTAATAAAAACTTTTAGTTGCCACTTTTAGCAAATTTCCTGAGTTAAGCATTTTTTTCAGATTTTCCAACGAAATTTGAAAGTCAACTTAGATAACCACAGTAAATTGGTGACAAAACACTTCAGTCTGTTGATTGTCGGATTGTTATTGCTTTTCATGAAATTTATTTTGAGGTGTATGAAAACGTAAATAGACGTAAATATAGCTTTAGTGGTCTGCCATATTTATAAAGTTATTGAGTGATTCATGGAGTGCTGAAGGTGAACAACTGCTATTCTAGAGTAGGCACACCAGACGATTTTTTCATCTTCACAGACAATGAAGCAACACCAAATGTTTACCCATAAGCATTGTAAAATTAACCCTTTGACCTCAAGAAGAGCCATTTTAAATTCATTTTCAAACTTGGCACCTCCCCACAATGTAAATAATTTTAGATTCATAACATAAGGACAAAAACAAACCATAATAACTTCCAGTATTCTGCTAACAAATTACTAAGGGAATCTGTTTTTAATTATAACGAAGTTAAATCTTAAAAAGCAATCAAAAACAAAATAAGATCCAATATTTTGATGTATCAGAAAATCTTATTTTTACCATTTGTATTTCAATAGTAGCATCAAATGAAAGGTTCTTACGTATTATCGCAACCTCTTGGCAACATTGTATAAAACGAAGGACTTCATTGCCAACTTAGCGCGTGCAACATATGTGAAAATGGAATTACCAACTGGCGAGTATCTTGAACGTTGGCGATTGTTGCAATAATACGTAAGTATCAAAAAAAATTTTAAAAATTGTCAAAAACAGAGAAAAAAAACATACTTATTAGAAAACCGTCTATCAATTTCGCCAAATTAGAATGTCGCCGAGTGAGAGAAAAAAATACTGCGTTAGAATGTACGGAACGGTTTCCAAACATTGAATGCATATCACGGCATTTGGAGACGTCTTTTAATTTGAGGTAAATGGTCGATGAAAAAAACGAGTTCAAAAAACTAAACATAAAAAGTATATAATGAATTGATTGAATTTAGGATTTCTGGAGAAAGATAAAATAGGCGGAAAATTTCAATGGGAACGCTACTCGTAAGTTCAGATCAGTGGGCCAGCCTTATGTTATCGTCAAAACTATGAGAAATTTTAACAACAATTAATAACCCCATTTCAGAAATTGGTGGTGGTAATGGACGGAGCAGAATTTGTGTGTGGAAATATAGAAAAATTAAATGAGGAAGCGAGGCACAGAACAAAGACTTAACAAGAAAGATGGGTAAAGTATTATAATAGGACAAGAAGGGAAATGAACGTTAAGGGAAAGGATAAAGTATTGGTGCAAACACACCTTATCAGCTCGGCAAGTAAAAAGTTGGTCTGGAAATTTCAGCCAAAATTTGAAAGTCCCTATGAGGTAATCAGGGTTGAGAAAAACAACGCGATTATTTGGAACGGGGGTAAACCTATTACACTAAAAGTAGATTAAGTACGAATTTATCACCCAAGAGGTAGAGGTGAGGGTGATGCGGAGACAGACTGGTCTAATGATGAAGAGTCTAGAAAAGCTCAGGGAGAAGCTGAAGGGAAAGAAGGGGTCCGGCTAGGGAGGAAAGCACAAAAGTAGAATAATTGCAGGATAAGAGGAGAAGTACAGGGTCATCTACACTGAGTAATCAGGGGCTAAACAACACACAAAAAACAGAGTCAAAAGATGTCCTGAGGAGAAACAGCAGATATTGACGAGAGCGCCACTTTCTTCACTGCAAGAGGACAGAGAGGTTGTACTGGCGACGCTATCTACAAATAACTGTACCATTCTAATAGCAAATAAAAACTTTATTTAGAACTAACTACTCTCACCTTATTTATTACTAACTATATCTCACACCTCATATCACCTCGCAAACTTCACTCAAACTTTTCCATAGCGCTCTTCTCTCTGTCATGTCATATACACAACTCTCCATTCCGGAGATACACGTACACAACGCCGTTGTTGAAGCAGTGTTATCTAAAACCTTAACATACTGGCCGATGGCATTACAGGACATCAAAATTTGCAATGCTTTTTATACAGTATTTATCTTGAGTAAATCATAACTTCAATATAATCAAAATAGAAATAGGAAATATTAATAATAGATAAAAAAATAATAGCATTTAGTAGACAACATTAAAATTTATACATCACAATTCAAATCATCTAAAGAGAAAATCAATTTTACAACTTACAGTTTAAAAAAAAAAAAATTGTGAGCACTACATATTAAGCATACGTTTGCTATACTAATTAGTACTTCAAGATTAAATAATAACACTCAAAATAACAAATTCAAGAATATCAACTAAATATTGAGCAAACTATAAATAACAAGTAAAGAAAAATAAACGAATATTTTACAGTTCTATATTTAGTTCTCAATTGGCAGTACACACAGTTTATGAATTGGTCGTTTAAGTTCACCTAAGGGAGTTTTTAAATTTACAACTCAAACTTACCCATCGAATCCTTCGTACACTTTTATGACACTTCCTAATTTCAATTTTAATGGATGTAAATTGCCCTCCTTTAAGAGAGATAAATCATTTATTTTCAAATTGTGCTGCTGTTTTTATCACTTTCTACGCTGTTGTAGCTGCGTTAAGTAGTCTAAATACCATCTTTTCCAAAATGACTGGGTTATTTTCTGTAGTAGTTATCGCACAGATATATGCTTTCGTTACACAAATTAGGCTCTGGAATTCTATTTAAAGAAGTCCCGATTAAGAAGTGCGCTGGTGTGATAGCTTTACAATCCTCTGAATCACTGGGCACAGGCACTAATGGACGGGAATTCAGGCAAGCTTCGATTTCTGCCCCAGATAAGTAGATAATTCTTCATAAGTAAGAACCTACAATAACACGTTTCATGTGGAATTTCATCGATTTCACAGATGCTTCCCACAGTCCAAAAAGTGTGGGGATGAAGGAGGATTAAATTTCCACGTGACTCCTTCATTTGCTAAATAATTGATGATTTCATTAGAAACCCACTTTCGTAACTCTCTGCAAGAACCAATAAAATTTGTTCCTTAGTCACAGTACAGCTTTTTAAGCCTTTATCTCCTTGCGATGAAGCATTTAAGAACAACAATAAAAGAATTTGCTGTCAAATCTCCAACCAACTCGAGATAAGCTGCTTTGGTGATGAAACACACAAAAATGCAGGCATAAGTCTTCAAAGCTCAAACACCTCGTCCTCTCTTGGGCTTCACTTGAAACGATCCAACAAAGTCAATTCTTGATTTAGAGGAAGATCTATCTGAATTCACTCTTGATACAGGAAGATCTCCCATCAGCTGCAGCAAGAACACTCTTTTGTGTCTAAAACAGGTGACACATTTTCTTTGGATTTTTCGAGCAGTAATAATCCAGTATTGCATTCTTAGGGCTAAAAGTATTAACTCTGAAGCACTATGAAGATATTTGTGGTGATAATGTCTCACTATCAGTTCAGTGATGTAATGCGATTTAGGAAGTATGATTGGATGCTTCGTATTTTAGGTAAATTCGCATTCCTCAGTCTCCCACCAACTCTCATGATCCTTTCATCATCTAAAAGCGGATGCATCTTTATGAGTTTACTCTGAGAACTCACTTGACCTTTCTTTTCCAATGTTTGGATTTCTTCAAAAAACATCTCTTGTTGTACATGCAAAATTAAGATGGAATGATTTTGGTTCAACTCTGCAGCCTATAAAGAAACCGTTTGTAAACAGGATAAATTTCTGAGGTTCTTGACAAACCGTAGACACCAGGCTACTACCCGCAATAGTTTTTTGAAAAGAACAATACTTGGGTAGTAGATAACCTACCCAATTACTGTCAGTTATTACAGAAAAAAATACAGTTTTCATTTTCTCACATTCTACAATATCAGTAGGTATTTATTTAGTAGAATAATGGTCATAAAGTCCTCGTTCACTGCACATCTAATTTGGACCTAACCACCATAATTTATTCTGCAATAAATGTTCAACAGATGCACCTCGACTGACTATATCTGCTGGATTCTCACGACCACTACAATGATTTCATAATTTAGAATCCGACTTTTCCTGGATTTTCACCACAAGATTGCGTACAACTGCTTCCACTGTTTAGAACAACCCTTTATCCAATGAAAAACGCGATTAATGAGTCGGTCCAAAATCTAAACTCGACAACTAAATCACCCAAAAGTCAGCTCAGATATTTTCCAACTTTTACACTTATCATTGCGGCCATTAACTCAAGTCTAGGTAATGTAAGTTTTTTTAGGGGAAACACTCTACATTTCGACATCATAAAACTAGTCTTTATTTCACCATCATCGTTTATGTATCTAAAATAAGCAACAGCACCGTAGTCCAGTGCTTCTCAAACTTTCAAGTGGCCGCGGTAGCCAAGTGGTCTAGGCATCGGATCGTGGCTAGCATGTCATGAGTTCGATCCCAGTACCACTGAAGACTCACCGTGTAGGGGAGTGATGCACGTAAAATCTGTCGAGAGCTCAAACGTCCTTCCGTTGGCGTGGTGTGGTAGTTAGGAGGGAGGTGCCAGCTCAGGTGTCGTCCGCGTCACTTGACCATGGTTCAAAATTACGCGGACGGTCCCCAAAAGCCCTCGTGTAACTGAACAGTGAAACGTTAATATTCACTCACTCACTCACTCTCAAACTTTCAATACTTGCGACCCAATATTCAATCATAATTTTCATCGTACCCCCCTTCCATACAATAACAATGAAATGAATTAAATAGTACTATACTTTCACGCTAAACCACAACCACCTTGAACCTCTTAAGTGCCGCCGGCGTGTATAATTGTCTCACTCAACAAAGACATTAATTGCCCCGGACGTATATATACGTCTTTCCGAAGTACGATCTTTTCTGTGAAATGCTCTCCATAAAATTATTCCGAAGGTTTTGGAATGCAATAAAATCATCTTAAAAGTGTTTGCGAAGGATCTACTTATTTCAGAGGATTTGCATATTATTTCCTTTTCTACCCACCCCCCCTCCCTCCCAATACACTACATTGGCCTACACCACATGCCTACGTGTTAAACGATGGAATTGGGGAGATCGAGTAACTTTTAATCAGCATTTAAAGGATTAATTATAAATTGTACAAATTATCAAGATCACTTCGGACGGCGGAACAACACACGTGCGTTTCACCGGGGGGTCACAAATTTCAATTCTAACTTCAGAAGGCATGGCGTTTTTTTCACTTTTATCAACCTCCGGATTTCTTACCGGCCTACACTTTTTAATCGGTTCACTAACTTCCATGGACCGATTTCCTGACAAATAACTCTCCAGTGCGCAATTCTCGACTTTATCTTCTGCCTTTAGATTGGACTCCCGTTTTTGTAACATATTCCTGCGTTCAGCTCTCAATCGTTCTAACTCTCTTTCCCTCATTAGTTTACGCTCTTCAAACCCCTTTATTTTAAGTTCCCATTCCTTATTTTTACGTTCACGTTTTTCACGTTCCCTATTTTCTTGCTCACGTTCCCGTTCCTTATTTTCACGTTCACGTTTTACACGTTCCCTATTTTCACGTTCCCGTTTCTTATTTTCACGTTCCCGTTTTTCTACCAAAATACACTCCAACAAACATTTAGCTAATTCTTCACCATAGTGTTCACTCTGACAAATTCTATTCTTAATTTCTATCTTAAGTAAAGTATTATCGGCTTCGACTCCCAATTCTTTCGCCATTTCTACCAATACTTCTTTTCTTTGCCTTAATAGGTACGCCATGATGCACCTAATACACACAAAACCAAAACTAAGCTTAATTATCACAAAGATTATACAAAAACTCAACGTAAACTAGAAATACACTAGACCTAGACTTAACTATATTTCACAAAAATGCGCAAATCCTAAATCAAAACAGTACTCTACACAGTAACTGTACCAACGAAACAAGTATAACTACCATATACTTAACTATCTTTCACAAATATGCGCAAATCCTAAAAACAAAACAGTACTCTACACAGTAACTGTACCAATGAAACAAGTATAACTACTATATACTTAACTATATTTCACAAACAAAAATACTAATATATCGCACATTTATACAAATATTATTTAATACAAAACTTAAAAATCTTTCTAGTCTCTCTTTCTAGTGTTTTCTAACTTTACCTAGTACGTAAATTCTTTACTACCAAAATTTTACATACACTAATAATAACAATAATAATAATCAATTGCTGCCCCGAGTATAATCTCTAAGAAAGACTCACCTTTCTGTTTGGAATCACTGCCAGAATCTATGGCAGACCTGGTCAGGAATCACAACACACTCGGGATATCTTGAAACATCTGGGAACGCCTTGGAGCACACATGAAACACCTTGGAAACACACTTCGATTGCACACCGCTTGTTTCTTTTGTTGATTCACCAGACACAATTCGCCTACCGGAATGGACATAAAATGGGAACTCCGGGAACTTCTATAGTAACAGGCATACACTTTACCGATAGGAATGGACACACCACAGGAACTCGGGAGAAATTTGAGGTGTTTAAAGTTCTTTTATTTTTCTCGCACACACGGCTGGCATTTTCTTTTTTTATTTATTTTTTTCCGCAAAAATTAAAGTTCATTTAGATAAAAAAGGATTCGGGCATTTAATTAATTAGACAAATGCCAATCCCACCGAACTGCCACCAGTTTAATTAGCTGTGGCGTCGTGGACTTGGTAGCGTATTATGACGCCAGGCTAATCATTAAAAAATACTTTTTTCTGTGAGCTAAAATTGGTTTATTTCAGTTTTTAACATTTAAGATCACTATGAAGAGAAAAAGAATTCAGTTACAGGTGTTCGTTCTATTCAGCCAGTTCTAGTTAGCCAGCTAGTTGCATGGGTATCCACTCCTCGCGTCTTCTTTATTCGTTCGTCCGATACTATCTCAGGAGTCTATCTCGGCGTTTCTTTATTCGTCCGTCGGATACTGTCTCAGGAGTCTATCGTGGGGAGTCCTCTCGGGTTCTGTCTCAGGAGTCCAACACGGGAGTCGAACGCGCTTCTTCCTTCGCCAGTCGGATCCTATCTCAGAAGTCTAACTTGGGAGTCGATCGGGAGGCCCTCGCCTAGCGTTTTCTTCCTAGATCTGCCGATTCCGTCTCAGGTCTATCGTGGGAGTCGATCGAGAGCCCATCCCTCCTTTTCTTGGGTCGACCCTTTTAAACTCTAGGGGTGGATCCACTTCACGCCCCTCATCAACCCCTATTGGCCTCAAGGTTTTGCACCCGGCACCTCGGTCTTGCAAGTGTACCATTCGTGCAGAAATAACAAAGGTTCCGGTACCTCTCAAAGGTCTCCGGTGACAAGAGCTTGGCTGACATCTGGTACTCGAACCATCTGGCCAACTTTTCCTCCTTTGATGCCACCCGCCGCCGTCTGCCGAGGCACCAGCCTTTCAAGACACAATCACTGCCTATGAATGAAAAATAATGCTGTGATGCCCAGCCCATAGTGTTTGCGAGTCACACCGGTGCCTACAGTCCAGCTGTCCGACAAAGCACAATGACGCCAAAGCCACGTGCACTCCAGCTGCGGAGCTCATCATGAATAGGGGCGATTTCTCCTTTGTAACTACGTCACAATACGAACGTAATTATAAACCATACAAATTAACAAGATAAGTATTAAATTTTGTATATGTTACTTTTAAATAATATATATTTCAAGCAAATTACTTTGAAGTAATAGGATAATTATTCTGTTATTTTTTTTCCTTTCGCTAATTTTTAAATTTAAGCAGATTGCAAAATTATATTTAATTGAAGATATACGTATTTCCTCCACACATCGTCCATTTCTAAAATTAGAAATATCATTAGAAATCTATGGTCTATGTTGCTCTCTATCATATCCAGCACATCTAACATTCTTGCGAACGTCGGCGTGAGTCTGAGCAACTTATCGGACGTCTGGGCAAAGCATGTCAAAACGCTGTACCTCGTAGAATTCCAATTAGTCTTGGTCGAGTCGATACTTTTATAGCTTCGGGATCTACCTTGAATGTACATTTTATAATTTGGTCTTTAGTTGTAATTCACAGTATTAAGTATTTACGGCAGTAGATTAACAAAAACATGGATAAATTTTTAAATCACAAGCAATCTTTCGACGATAATAAAACATCAACAAGTGCACAGACGAGCATAGTTCCGAAAATTAAATCAAGTAAGTATTCTCAAGAATATTTAAATTTTCGATTTACCATTACTAAAGTAAATGGAAAAGAAAATCACCTGTGAGTTATTTGTTCAAGAATATATTGGTAGCAGACAGTATGAAATCTAATAAACTTAAAAGACCTTTGGAAAAGCTTCATGGTGAGAACATTAACAAGCCTCGAGAGTTCTTTGAATTAAAATTAAAATCATATGAAAAACAAAAATGCATGCGTGTATCAGTGTGAACACGCGATAGAAGTTAACTTCTTTGGCTTATACACTGGTGTCCAAAAGTTAAGCATAAATCGTAAAATGCGAAAAACATAGAGTAAATATTCGTAAAATTATTCCAAATTTCTTGCGGATATTAATTGGGTGAAGAAGAAACATTGGGTTTATGCAAAACATTTCAGTCGACCACGTCCTGCGCGAAACACCTGCGCGAAACACCAGCGCATGTCGGAACGCGGAGAAACCGATTCAAGCAGCATAGGCAGTTCAGACAAGTTTCGTGCAACTGCTGTGCGAAGGAACGTTGTTAACCATCAAATAAGGTGAATGATGGCAAAAAGACGACAATTGGACATGTTTACGAAAGGAAGAATCGTTGGAATGCTGGAATCCTCACGACCACAAACCGAAGTGTCTCGAATTTTGAATGTGGACCAGTCTGTGATCTCACGACTGTGGCAGAGGTTTCAAAGAACGGGAGATGTTACCCGACAACCAGTATCAGGTTGAACAAGAGTCACAACCCCTCGCCAAGACTGATATCTGGTAATAAGTGCGCGACGTCAGAGGGGCAGTACTGCCGGAGCACAGGGTTCGGCGCTCACAGTCGCCACATGAATACGAATTTCGAGACAAACTGTTTACAGGAGACTTAATCATGCTGGCCTGTATGCCAGAAGACCAGCAGTTTGCATTCCCCTCACGGCTGCGCATAAACGCGCTCGTTTGAACTGGAGTTTGAAACATCAACATTGGAGAGTGGGAGAGTGGGTCAATGGAATGTTCAATGACGAGTCCCGGTTTAGTCTGAGTAGTGATTCTCGGTGGGTAACGATATGGAGAGAACATGGAACACATTTTGAACCAAGAAACATAACGGAAAGACATCATTTTCCATCAAGGGGAGTAATGGTATGGGCAGGCATCATGATGGACGACCGCGTAGACCTGAATTTCTTTGACACGGGGTCTGCGACTGCTCAAAGATGCAGAGACGTTCTTGAGCCTTATGTTCGCTTGTTTCGAGGTGCTGTCGGTCCTGACTTCATATTCATGGATGATACAGCACCATGTCATCGAGCGGTGCTGATTGATGACTTCCTTGAAACGGAAAACATCCAGCGCATGTCGTGGCCTGCGAACACCCCTGATTTAAATCCTATCGAGCATGTATGGGATATGCTCGGGATACAAATTGCAGCCCTTTCGTACCCACCAAGCTCCGTTAGAGAACTGAAGAGAGCTCTCCAAGAAGCTTGGAACCATTTGAGCCCACAACTCATTCATCATCTCATAGCAAGTATGGTAAATCGCTGTGCAGCGTGCCTGGCTATCAGAGGTGACCACACGCCTTATTAAACTGCAGCATCAGTATTTTATTTAATGTTTTCTTTCATTTTTTCTTTAAAGTGTGAATCCTTGCTATGCTCAGTTTTCTTTCAGACTGCTACTTTGGATAATAAAATTAATTATTGTCATTCTTTTGATTTGCTTCCTTATTTTATAACCATTTTACACTCGCATATCACGTTTCCCGCCATTCTGATTTACAGTTCCTTCTTTATTCACATAATTATCAATTATGCTTAACTTTTGGACACCAGTGTATGTAATGAATTGTATAATTACGTTTTATTTTAAAGTAATCTTATATATATAATTAACAAATTTATTATTATCATTATTATGTAAAACTGTATTTAAAAATACTTAGGATAGAAAAGTTATAAGTAAAAGCAAAATTTACATTTTAAATACATGATATTAAAAAACATTTTATTGAATACATTTATAGAAAAGTCATTATTATATTATTCTATTTCCATTATGCTTATGGGTGTTTATGTACATACATTTGTTATCAAAGGCTTGTGGTAGCTAAAATAAGAAATGTAGGTTTTGTATTCAATATCATTTAAGAATCTTGAAAACACTGCATCAATCCTAGCATTTGATTTTGTCGTTGATATTACTCTATTATTTTGTAGAGATAAGGCGAAATTGTCTTTTAAAAATTCAATCAATTTTAGAGATTTGTCTAAAGCAAAATTGATATTAAAATCTCCACTTAAAATCATAGGTATTTTGTCATAATTTTTATTAAGTAAAGCAGAACCTCTTGATATGTATGGTAATAATGATCAATAAAGGAACTCTATAATGCCATCCAATTTTTTGTTCGGAGTAATATATACTGCAGCAATTATAATTTTTTGTCCATTATCTTTTCCGCATTCAGCCAAGCACAAATCTCCCACTGAAGATTGTATGGTACCAAAAATATCAAATTGATTGACAGAAAAAGTCATGGATGGAATTAAAATGTTAACAACGTCGCTAGAATTTTGATATATCGCAACTCCTCCTGCTCTCATATTTGGTCGTTTATACTTCACAATGCAGTCGAAATTAGGAATAGATATATCACTTTTTGTCCAGGTTTCTGATAAAACTAAGATATTTGAATTTGTTACTACCGAACCTTTTAAGTCTTCATCGTGAGCTCTAAGACTTTGGCAATTAAAAGTAAAAATCGATAAGCCTTGTTGTTCTTTATGAAGTTAATTAAAATCTCGCATACGTTCAGCTTGCTTTTTTTTACGTGTAGCGTTGATATCTTCACAAGGTAATCCGACAAATTCATGCGAACTTTTTAAATTATCATCGGATAGTAAAATTTCATCATCTTGATGATGAACAACTGAAGAAGAATCACTAGTCGATTGAAGGTAAATTTTTTTTCGGGCTCTGTAATCTCGCATACCCTCAGTTGGCATTCTTTTACGTGTCGCGTTGGTATCTTGACAAGGTATTCCAACAAATTCATGCGATTTATTTAATTTATCATCAGCTTGTAAAATTTCATCAACTTAATGAGGAACAACTGAAAAAGAATCACTAGTCGATTGAAGGTAAATTTTTTTCCGGGCTCTATACTCTCGCATACGTTCACAGTTGGCGTTTTTTTTTTTGTTTTTTTTTTACCTTCTAGGTTCTTTTACTGCGCTTTTGTAATATCTGATGCCTTGTCTGCAGAGGCGGATTAAGCAGCTGGCGGACCTGGCGGCCCCCAGGGGCCCCGAGCACAAGCAGGGGCCCCAAGCCGATAGACTTCAGTTATAAGTTCAACGTGCAACAAAAAAATTTTGTACTGATATTGCAAACCCAATGATTACCCACGATTTGAATCGTATAACAATTAGTGTTGCCCTCATAGTGTTGCCCTCAATTAGTGTTGCATGTAATTGCGGTTGAAATCCGTTTTTTTTTTTTTTTTTTTTTTTGCTTTATTTTTTAAAAAATATTTTCCTGAACTTTGGTCTTTAATATATGTTTTCGGTTCCAAGTTTTTAAAAAGTTGATCCCAGATTTCTTTTTTAAAATAATGATCCCAGATCTCAGACTATAAACAACTACCAATGTTTAGTTCTTTCGAAAGAATTTAATGTTTGAAGGTTCGTGATTTATTGTTATCTGGATTTTTGTGTTTATATTTTGAGAATGTGAGGAAAGAAATCGAAGCAGTGTCGGATTAAACGACATGGAGGCCCCTAGACAGTCGAGTTCTCGGGCCCCTTAGCCTGTTTTTGGAGCTCTAACAGAAATCAGAACACGCTTTTGTGGGCCCCTAAAAAGCACGGGGCCCATAGGCAATTGCCTACTCCTCCTAACGAGTAATCCGGCACTGGATTGAAGTATTTTGCAAATTTAGCATCACTTTTATTTCAGTCAGCGTGACAGAAATAGCGAAATATTTAAGTGAGATTGAAATTTCTCTAAATTGATGAATGAATCAAATAGTGAAATAGATGAAAGTAATTTTTGGAAAAAAACTGTAGAGCAGCGTTTCTCAAACTGTGGGGCGCAGCTCCCCCCGAGGGGGAAGCGTGATAACCCTACGAGGAGGGAGCGAGCATATGGAAAATAGAAGATTTAAAAAAATTAGTTTACTGACATGAAGTAAAGCAAAATACTTTCTGACATAAAAACACACACATTACATTGCTATAATTTATACATATCATCTGGCGATATTACGTCATCGAAAATAAAAGCTCCTAGCTACAGGAGCCCCTTACATGTGTAAGCAAAAAGTCGTAAAATGTTATCAATGGTCTTTTACCATTGATAACATTTTACCAGCTATTTTACGTTTATAAAATAGTATGTCACCGGCTTAAAACGATATAAGTTTTCCGTGTGAATTCTGAATCTCAGGAAACGCAATAAGAAAAACTTAAAAGCTGGTAAAATTACTCAAAATAATAAGAATACAAGGAGTGGTGTGATCTTTGAATGCAGGAAAGACTTCTCATTCAAAGCGGATCGACAGAAAGATCGTTTGAAGTGAAATACAGATAACACTTATTTGGATGGAAAAAATCCATTCAGAATGTTATTGGCCTTTAAATGACAATAACCCCTTCGTCTATTGATTGATTGACTGTAATAAACTTCGTACTAAGAAGCTACAGGAAGGCTTGGCCCTTAGTCGGAATTTTTTTCATAAATGGTTCAGTGAAAGAGAGTATTATATTATATTTATCCCGGTTCTTTTTTATTTCTGTAACAACCAAGAAACTGAATGTGCATTCGTGGTGAGCAAGGGCTCGATAACTGCTACCCGTTTTGAGAAAAGATAGGACCATAAGCGCCAGAAGTCTTCCGTCACCCTCCAAGTCTATAGTTAATTATTTTTTTAAGGAGTATCAAAATGAGTTCTCAACGCTAGTCCTCTGGGGGAAGGGGGAGGGGGCGCGTTAAAGAAGAATTTCGGTACATTGGACAAAAGCAGGATCGGGAAAAGCACGATCAAGATTTATGGCAGGCTTAAGGACGAATGAAAAGAATGGGACCGAATGACCCTCAAAAAAAGACCCCTTTTCGAAGAAAACTGAGGAAATTTTGCGTTAATTTGACTTTCGAACTAATTTCTTTTAGCTTCCTGACAAATCAGAGAACCGTGTTTAAACAACAAAAAAAGGTAACTATATTTTCATTTTCAAATTCTTTTTTGATTTTTCAGACTTAATGCGCGGTATTTTAATCATTGCGTAAAATAAAGTGAAGAAAAATATTTTGTCGCATTTGCGTGTCATTACTATTTTATTTATTTATTTATTTTTCGTATTACATACATAAATATAAATAACTGTCATCAGTTTCTTAGAATATTTTCATGATGATTAACATATTTAAATGTGTTTTCGTAGCTTGAATCTTAAAACATTTTCGATTGGCATTGTTATTCAAATGAAAAAGTATTATTTGCCTCTCGTATAAAAATAATTTCTTGAGTCAGTTATAAAAAGCGACAATTGTTCATTTAAAATACAAAACCTTAATGAGATTTTGAGTACATCCATTAATTATTTACCATACTTAAAAGAATCCTAACACAATAAATCGAAATTGAAATAAAAACGGTATTATATTTATTGCGTTGATTTTTTGTTTGTAATCCTAACGTATTACGATAATTTTGTTTAGTAATATATGAGGCAATCTATAATTTCTAAATATTTAATTAAAATTGCTTAAAACTGTTAAAAGAATTTTGAAAGAAAGAAAGTATATTAAGTTTACTTAAAAATACACTTTTCTTTCTTTTTATTGGTAACGTGAAATAAAGACGTAATTTTTCTAATATACTTTAAAACTGCTAAGAGAACCATTATTTTGTAAGATTAAATTTGAAAAGCACAAATTCTTTTTGTATTTATTGCCATTTTAAGAGTGATTTACTGGCGATACTTTTTTGACTAAGATCTTTTGTCCAGACAATTTGAAAGGATATATATATATATATATATATATATATATATATATTCAATGCAATCTAATAATTAAATGTGTATAACTAATTATAAAAATACATAAAAATCGTATAACTACTTTAAAATGCATAATTTCATTAAATAAATAATAAAGTTAATCAAAGTTCTAATAAAGTTAATCAAAGTTCTAATAAAGTTAATCAAAATTCATCTATAACTATATTTAAAATCTTGAAAAAAGGCAACAATGCCAAAACTATAGCAGAAATTTCTTATAAAAAGCATTTAATGAAATGTTTATTTTTACAGAACAATAACAAATGTTGAAAAATATAGGTACTATTTTTTAATTGCTCCTAGTTTAAAACTATTTAAAGTGGTAACAAAATGTATTTCAGAAATAAAAATATGATAAACACAATTTATAAAGTAGATAAGAGAGGGATTTCAAACAAAATAGAAATGTGAAAAGTTATTCAATATGTAGTAAGATTGTTTAATTCTGAGATAGGGAACTTTGAATGTAATTAAGATATAAATTTAGTTGAAAAATTGTAGATTTCTTGTGTGATATATTGTGGCGTTTGTCAAACAGTTTTGAGTTATCTTAGAAATTTCAAATTATTTTGGAAATGTTTTATTGTTCTGTTTAGTCACAAAGTATTAAGATTTTTGAAAAAACAAACAAGTATAGTAACAATACTAAACTAGAATGTGTAAAAAACATTTGTATTCAGTTAATGTTTTATTAACTTATATTTAGAAACTTTAAAAGGAAACCTTACAAAAATCAAGAGTATTGTAATTGTTTTTCCAAAAACTCCCACAGTTTTTTAAAAGAAAACTAGAATTTTTGAAAGCTTACTTTTGGTTGAGATATTTTAATAATTTTGATTATACGTAATCCGGAAGCTAAGCTACGTTTTGTTCTAGAAATTAAACTATGATTTCTGTAAAGAATAAAAGAATTAAACAAAATATGTGTGTATTATAAATCAGAAATTTCATAATTCTATCTGAAAATTTGAAAAAAGATAGTGTAATTTTATGAGAGTTTGGGAAAAAAATTTAAATGCTTTAGAAATTTTAGCTCTAAATTTGGACTGCATTTTAAAAATTGCAGAGGGACATTTGATAATGCGTCTAATATGTCCGGGCGGTACTCAGGTCTACAGGCACGTATTAAAGAACACAGTTCAAGCGCAGTTTATATTCCTTGTGCCATTCATTCTTTAAATTTAGTAGGAAATTTAGCAGCAGAAAGTTGTAGCGACGCAATTAAATATTTAATGCTTGTACAGAAATTATTCAAATTTTTTTCTGTGTCAACCCATCGCTGGCTAATTTTAAATAAAATCTGGAAAGGAGTAAACATGCAATATCTGCGAAAAAAAGTTTGATACACGATGGTCAGCAAGAGCAGATGCCGTACGATCTATAAGACTTGGTTATACACACATAGAAGAGGCCCGGGCTGAAATCCGTGATACAAATGAGGAGAAGATCACAATACTAGAAGCAACTTCTCTTTTGAAATAGATGGGGAAGTATGAAACTTCCCTAATGACCGTGATTTGGGATACCATTCTCCAGAGGGTGAGAGCTACTAGCAAAGCATTACAATCAGTTGGGTGTGAGCTATTAAAAGGAACTAATCTACTGAAATCTTTAAAAAATTATATACAAAATTTCAGGAATGAATTTGGAAAAGTAGAACAAGAAGCAACTGCTTTATCAGGGCTCTCATTTGAAAAGGAAGTTGGACAAACTTGCAGGCAGCGAAAGAGAAAAATTATTTTCGGTGAAACTATAAATAAGGTCATGAATTTGAAAATAGGGAAAATTTCTTGGTCAACTCATTCTATGTTATATGTGATAGAACAAGTGCAGAACTATTCCGAAGAGCTGGAATATATGAAAATGTTATCGAACACTTTTTTTGTACTTTTTGATGAGATGCTACCTGAAATTAAGAAGAAAGCTGTACAAAAATTAAAGGATATTTACAAAGACGATATTGAATCGTTTAATTTTGACGATGAATTGGATCAGTTTTTGCTATTTTTAAAAGAAAACAAAGATACAATGAACACTCCAATAGAAATTTATCGAGTTGAAAAAGAAATGGTCTCGACTTTCCCTAATGCAGAGATACTTTTAAAAATATTTTTAACTATACCGATATCAAATGCATCAGGTGAGAGATCTTTTTCGGTTTTAAAGCGCGTTAAAAATTATTTAAGAAGTAGTATGGGAGAAGAGAAACTGAACAGCATGGCATTTTATATATAGAACAAGATGTTTTGGACCAAATAGATACGACAAAAATAATCGATGAATTTGCCCAAGAAAAATCAAGTCGTAAAGTTGTATTGCAAAATTTTAAGCTTTTAAATAAGGTTTTTTTTAATTCTTTAAAATAAACTTTAATTTTTTTTAGCCGTTAATTTTTTTTAGCTATACATTTTATTTTGAGAATTTAAGGTCAGCGAATTTTTTCACTATTTAAGTTTTTCGACTTTTCAGCCCACGGGGCCCCAAACCTTTTACCGCCAGAGGCCTCCAACTAGCTTAATCCGCCTCTGCTTGTCTGGATCAAGAATCTGACTGACTTGAGAATCATGACGGTGTTGAACATCGATTGGAACGATTACAACGTGTACCTGGCTTTTTTTTTTTAAATTTGGAATAGCATTCTCAGTAGATTCTGGCATTGTAAAATCTGGAAATTAATTGCATTACAGTAAATTATATAGGTCATAATACTTTTTTGTAGAACTTTTAATTTAAAATTTAGAATTAAACAATCTATTGATTCAAATTTCCTTCAATATTTTTTATGAAATATGTGCAATCAAACCTGTATATGAAAATTAACATTTATGAACTAAAAGAGACAATCTATTTCATCCAAATTAAAATTCTTATTTGTAATTTTTTTCGAATGAATTTAATAGTTATTCCACATTTAAAACATTAATATTTGATGTAAATTATTTTTATTTGTCTAAGATAAACTAATCAATCAGTGTATAAATAAACAATTATAATTTAGTAATACTTACAGTAGATGAACGGGTTAAGATAACATAAATAAAAATTGTATCCACGTCTTATTATGTTTTCGATATAAAAAAGTTTTTTATTGTCTTTTAACTAATAACTTTCACTGTCAATGTTTATACATATATACTTATTATAGTCCACTCATATACAGCAAATATGAATCGCTGGGGGGGGGGGGTGATAGGAGTACCTAGCTCTTCCGAGCTTTAACCTCCATTCCTTAGGATTTTGGATGACTGTAATGCTTTAACTCTTGCCCTTTGTTAATTAAAAGTACTTGGATATTTAAGAATACTTGTAGTAAAATAGAAATAAAAATTAATTAATTGACTAAGAATACATTTAGTGGGAGAAAAAGAGCTTCAAAAACAGTGCAAAGCACTGAGAGAGAAATCTTAATCCGAACATTTTGTGGGCGGGGCTATGCCGAACCAATGGGGACGCAGCAGTCGAAAACCATCGTTGGAAATAGAAAGAGTGCATTTGGGTGAAGGAAAGATCCAAAAACAGCCTTTATAAAGGCTATAAAAATAGAAAATTCACTTTAAATGGAGAGAAAATCATGAAAAGTGAAAAATATCAGTATGAATAAAATTTTTGGGGTGAAAATTAAAAAATGAGTAAGTTCGCAAATTCCTAGAATTGAACCCAGGGAAGCTTGAATACGAATCAGACGTGCTATCCACTAGGCCATGAAGACCATTGGGCGAAGTTAGAAGAGAGCATTTAATATGAAATGTGATTGAGAGTATTGGTGGAAAAAAG